>CM040624.1:97036983-97078901 GCA_022817965.1 Solanum lycopersicoides | reverse complement strand
TTTTAAATATATAAATGCTGCAATTGCAGTGATTTTAAATAAAATATAATAATTTGGATTTTTTTTAATTTTTTTTTACTGAAATATTTACTAAAAATTGTAATGCGATTTTTATTTTGATCGAAATAAAAAGAAAAATTACAAACATTTAATACGACTTTTTTAAAAAAAGAATTGGCAACGATATTTTTAGAAAGAAAAATTTACTAGAAGCAATGTTTTAACATTTATAAAACGCTGATTTTAATTATTTTTTAAAAAATTAACCAACATTAAATAATTTTAATAAATAATTGGCAGCTACATTTTAAAAAGAAATATTTATGCTGCCAAGGAAGTGTTCATTGGCTGCTATTTGAAAAAAAAAAAAAAACTTCCCACGAAAATCGCAGCTATTTTTTATTTATTTTTTAAAATGAACAAAATCGCTGATAGATCCGTTTTGGTTTTAAAAAAAATTATGTACTCTTTTGAAATTTTTGATATTTTTTTTTTACCCTTTAGGCTTCAAACTCGTAATTTTTCCATTCTTTTATTAAAGATTAGATTAGAGTGAAATGTGAACTTATTTCTAACGAAATAAAAGAGATTGATTAACTGAAAAAATATATATATCTTCTAAGCATGATTTATACATTTTGATGGTAAAAAATATATGATTTTTAATAGATTGATAAATTTATCGAGGGAAATAGTATGAAGGATTGTACGATTTTCTCCTGCGTGAGTAGTTGTAAATTTGATTAGCATTTAAATATAATATATTCACCCGGATTCCTCGAATAGAATGATCTAGTTTAACTTGACACAAAATTTTAAAAAAATAAAAAATTTGAATCTTGTGGTCCTAAACGAACGTTATGTTAAATGTATAAAAGATTAGAGCGAGAGGTAGACTTATTTCTGACGAGTAAAAGATTTTATTTACTTACTGGTTAATATTTCTTTAATAGTCCATCCCTCCATTTATTTACTTACTGGTTAATATTCATTTTGTTAATTAATTATTTAGACTTATTTCACCTATGTGTTAGAGGCACAGATTCAATATCAATAGATATTCCCAAGCAATAGGCAATTCAACACTAAAATCAAAATCATCAGATCTGAATTCTGATATTAATGCTTTAATTTACATCAAACTTCTTATGCAGGAGTATTACTTTTATTTCAATTTATGTGATTACTTTCGAATTTTAAGATTCAATCAAGTCTATCTTTAATTTGATCGTAATTCTTTTTATATATTTTAGAAATATTTTTAATTGACAAATGTTGTATCTTATAATATATATATATATATATATATATATATATATATATATATATATATATATATATATATATATATATATATATATATATACGGTCAAACTAAAATTGTTAACTATCAAAATTCAAATTATGCCACAGTATAAAAGGGAGTATATATTAGAAAGAAAACATAGACTCTTACTGTAAACAAACAAGTAGGGCTCTTATTTTATCATTCACAAGAGTACTCAAGGTTTCCACATATACTTTGCTTGATATATATTTTAAGGTTTCCAAATCAATTCAAATATAGTCTAATTTTTTTTTCAATACCAAAGCACTAATGATTTTTTCTTCTAATTTGACTCGATTTGCAATATTAAATGCAACAAACAGACTCTAGTTCTAATTCGTCATGGTTAGAATTGCTAAACCTGTTTGGTTTGGTTGGGATAATAATAATTAAGTTCTTATATATCCAATCCCAATAGTTTTAACAACATAGACCAAAAACATAAATTCACACCCAATTGATTTTTACAACATAAAATAAGCTATGTTATTGAAAAAAAAGGATTAAGAAGAAAAGATTCATAAACGGAATACGACAATTGATAAAAAAAATAAAAAATCTATGCTATTAAAAACGATACTACTTTAAGGTAGATGGCTTTGTTCCCTCTTCTTTTCGAGTAGCTTTAATTCTTGATCTGTTGCATTCATAGCCATAATCGATATTAAATCTATGATTGTATGCATAAATAGTAAAACAAGAATATAATTACTTAGCCATCTACAAGAACGGCACCTACTAGCCACTGTGTTGTATCCGCGTCCACCAATACACCCACCCGCTTTACCCATACGAAGCGATTTGTGGTGAATGGATTTGGCCATACTAGTATTAAATCCACAAATTGTATGATATGATACTATACTCTTAGGTAGGTATCTAGGTAGGTATCTCTGAGTCATAGTGATAGATTTACTTTTCCCTGTTACTGCAATAACACGATGATTTGATACTACATTCTTCAAACCATGTAGGTATCTCTGATACATAGTGATTGATTTGGGATTTACTACACTATGATTTGATAATATATGACTGTTCTTCCCTGTTATTGCAATAACATGACTAACCACACCATTAATCCGATAATTTGATACTACACTCTTCAACCCAAGAAAAACACGATTGAATACTCCCATTGACATTCTCACAATAAACAAATAGTTTCTTATTAATGAAAAAAAAGAAATATACTTGATCTTTTCAATACCCTTTATATAAATAAAATATTATATATATAAACCTTTTTCTTTTTCCAAAACCTATTTGAATGAGATAATGATTTACAAATCCAATTACTAATGGGACTCATCTATCTAGTCTTTTCTAAATATAGGAATCCTTATGAAACACAATAAAATAAAAAAAATTACCTTATGAAACACAATAAACAGCGCTTTTTGTTTCAATTTTTTTTCAACTGCGTTTCCTTTTTAATCCAGAAGGCACATTTTTTTTAATTTTTTTTTACTTATTAACTTATTATTTAGTATTAATCAATAATTATTTTTTAACTAATTAATTTAATTCTTTGACTTTTTTTTATATGATTAAAAAAAAATCTCTTCACCCTTGAAATCCTGACTTTTCCTTTAAACTTTTGAACAACAAAAAATTGTCATTAATTGAAGCTTCAGTCTTCCGTTCATCGCCTAATCATGCTCTCACATTTAGCCACAAGACGAATAATTCTATCTAAATTTAAAATTGATTTAATCAATGAGTCTACTGAACATTAGAGACGAATTCAAAAATTTGAAGATTTTGATGCGCCAATACTATCTAAAATATCATTCTAATGCTTCATGAACAGATTTGTCTCTTCATTTTAAGTGTTTATTTTTATTTTTTGTGTTTTAATACTTTTTCTTGGCCTTCTCCCTATAATAAGTTTTACACAATGCTAAGTGTTATTTTTTAATTTATAATATAACAAATTTAAACCTCCTTATCTTTTTTCTTATATATTTATTTCTTTATATTTTAAATTTCTTGATGAAAATTCTGATCATGTCATTGTGTGTACAAATTTCTATTATATATAGGGGAACTTTCACATATAGTCACTTAAAAATAATTAATTACTCTTTATAGGTATAATTTGATAATTACAATTTGTGGATACATGTTATATGGAGGAGAGGGGCAAGCAAGACTGGGAGAGAGAGGAGAGAGGCAAGAGAGAGGGGGGAAATTAAAAGAGTGGGAGAAAGGTGAATTAGATATGTATATTGGTTAGATAATTGTATATTATACATATGTATTTATATATATGGCAAGAGAGATTGAGAGAGACATCAGGAAAGAGAATAACGAGACTGGGAGAGGGAGGAGAGAGATGAGGGAGATCGAGAGAGGGAGGAGAGAGGCGAGCGAAAGAGGGCAGAGAGTGGGAGAGAGGTGAATTGTATATGTATATAATTATATATTATACATATACATTTGAATATAGGGCAAACGAGATTGGGAGAGGGAGGAGAGAGGCAAACGAAATTGGGAGAGGAAGGAGAGAGGCGAGCGAGAGAGGGGAGAGAGTGGGATAGAAGTGAATTGTATATGTATATAGGTTAAATAATTGTATATGATACATATATATTTGTATTTTCTGACGAATTATACATATACAAACGTGACTAATTATACACACTCAAAGTCAGCCCACGTAATTATATATAATGTTAGTTGAACTATAGCTCTGATAAGTAATTAAATAGTATAATTTGTTTATTGCGTAATTTTTCCTATATAGATATAGCTCTCCATAAAACACAATTCTTTTCTCACGTAAATTGTGTTTCTTAGCAACAACACAATTTCTTCTCATGTGAAATTATGTTTCTTAGCCATCTATAGTCAGAGCAAATAGAGAAAAGGAACTGCGTACAAATAGATCCCTTATGGTTCTAACCCTTTTTTGATTTTACATGTAATAAAAGTTTAGTGCAATAGATTCGGCTAGATTTGGCTAAAATTTAAAATTCTAATTGCAGAAAAGCCGTAAAAGAACATAATTAAAAAGTAATTTTTGAATAAGAAATCTTAATAATACCACAATAATATATTAAATACTTATATTCTTTTAATATCATTACATCATTGACTAATGAATTGGAGCTCTGACTAAATTCGAATTGCGCTCGGCAGGACCATTCGGGGGTGGCGCTCCCCATAAGATATTTTCTTCATACCCAAAGCTTGAACCCGAGACCTCTGATTAATCGGAAAACATTCCCACCAGTGCACCACAACTCATGTTGATAATGTACATATACTCTATAGTATTAATGACTAATGAGTAATTTGTGAACATAAACCTTAATGATATCAATAGAATATATATATACTAATTTAGATTATCAGCCTTAATGATACCAATGTAATATATGGTACTGATTTGATATTAGTTAAGCGAAAATTATTAGCCTTAATGAATAGGGGATATGGATTGTTATTATTTTTTTTAAAAAGAATGAGTATTTCTTGGAGTACTTTGAGAACCTAAAATTATTTTCCTTTATGGCCCATTTATGTAGCTAGCTTTCCAAAGAAATATTATCATAGAAATATTATTAATTTATCGAGTTTAATTTATTGATATATTTTTTTGGGGAGATTTAGGCCTGTGCATAGCACGAGCAATTCTTTACACAAGTGTTATCTCACTATTTCTCCCTTACGTACACAAAGTTGTAGAGCTATATTGTGAATATTACTATAAGAATAAATCTCTATTTATAGATTCATTTTTCTAAAAGAAAAATGACTCGCCAAATATGAAAGACTTTCCTTTTTCTTCTCTTTCTCTTCTCATTTAGAAATTATTTATAAAAACCAAATAATCAATATAAATTATTAATTACATATATAATATTTAGGTTTAGAATTAAATAGCAATTAACAATTTTCGTTTTGTTTTAGTTATTGCTTTTCATATTATTTAGTTTATATTTTCTGTTTTGGATATCTACAATTGGTGCACTTTTACGTATTGTGATTTAAGTTCAAGATCTATATTAAAAAGTATATTAAATATATTCTTTGTCCGTACTTTGCACGACACAAAACTCTTATTAAATTTTAGATTTAATTTCTGCTAATATTCAAATACTTGAAAGTAATAAAAAGAATTTTTTTAAGAAATTAAAGATATTTTAAATTTTTTCTTTCATTAGATAAAACAAACATATATTAATAATTTAATCTGTATGTATTTTACAAATCTTAAATATTCAAAATAATTCAATTAAGATTAAAAAATCAAAACACCATTAGGCGAAGGTAGAAAGATATTAGAAAATCAACACTATAACACAAAATGTTACACCCTCCGTTTCAAAAAGAATTATCTCCTTTTTTTTTTAGTATGTTTAAAAAATAATAATCTTTTTTTTTTTATAACAACATTCCACGTGACATGTTTAAGGTCACAAGATCAAAGGACAATTTTGTACATTTGACCTAACTTTAATTTAGGATCACAGGATTCAAAAGTCGTCTTTATATTCTTAAACTCCGTGCCAAGTCAAACTAGTTCATTATTTGTGAAACGGAGGATCGTATTAATATTGCAACTTTTTGCATATTAATATGATGAAAAGAAATATCTTAAAATTTTAATTAAATTTTTTATAATTTAACTTTAAATATAAAAATTATGACAAATGATATCGGACGGAGAGAGGGAGTACTTTTTACATACTCCAAGAGATTGAGTTATTAAACTTTCGGAAAAAAAGTGTCACATAAATTTGAAAAGAAAACGTAGACACATATTGTAAAAATAAACATGTAGCTCTCTTATGTTAGCTTAGCTAGCTTCTTTCCATAACATAAATGTGTAAATTTGTTTGTTTACATTAAAATGATAAATATGTTGTATAGTTTTACTATGACGAGCAAAAGAGATTGATCAAACTATCTAAAGAAAAGAAAATATTATACTCTTTCATTTCCAAGTAATCGAATTTTTGAGATTTTTTTTTATTTTTAAAATCAATTTAATTGTTCAATTTTCAAGATTTCTTTTATAATATTCTTTCAATTTTATGATTTCTTAAATGACGCGTAAAATAGTGAAATATAACAGAAAGAAAGGATAGAGTACTCCTTAACCTTAATAGGTGCAAGTTCATTTTCATTCATATTTTTTATGATCATAATACAAACGTATTCTTTAACTTGGTCTTATTTAAATTTATGTTTTAACTTTGAGTGTGTACAAGTAGATACTTAAACTTTTATAGAGTTAGAACAAGTAGATACACATGTCGTCATACATGTCAATTATAGCGTCCTGTGTGATGACTATAGGACGTGTGTGTCTACTTGTTCAACTTTACACAAGTTTAAGTGTCTACCAAAATTGAACAATATAAATATCAGTTACGGTCAATTTAAAGACATATTTACTAAGTGTCCTTTCTTTCATTCCTTTGTGTTTTTTCATAACCACAACTCGATTGAGGCTGAGGTGTAGGTTGTAGTTAAGTTACATACATTGACAACGTAAATATTTTTCATGCTATTAGTATAGTTTAACACCGTTGACAACATGTTAGTTAACATTATTAGTCAATGTTTATCATAGAAATCACCAAGATTTGGTTGAGGATTCAAAAATTCTGTTGACAGAAGAGAGAAAGCACAATCTGTTATCAACAAAATGGTATGTGTTGTTTGTTGGAATGTGCTCTCTCTGCTTCTGCCAATAGAAACTGTTATTCTTCTTTTGGATTCTCAACAAAGATTACACATTTTTCTTGTCATAATATAGTGTTGAAAGATCCTGTTTTCGACTAACTACTATCCGAATAGCTCTTCTCAGAATAAGCAGAAAACTTCACACGTTGAACTCGAATGTTTCTCCTTTCATATAACAGTAAAAGAATGTGCAGGAGATGAAATAAAATGACATGTTAATCGGATTTAGATTGAACAACCTTGAAATGTTTCAGGATAACAGACAATAGCATAGAGTTCAATATAATGGCTTTGAACTCAATCAATAGTCAAAAGGCCTAATGTATATCAGCTCATATTACAATTGCACACAAAAAAAATGAAAGAATTTCTAGCTATATATATTGCAGAAAATTCACAAGACTATTATTACTTCAATCTATTCTGATTTCGAGCTCATGTTCTGGTGCCTCACTTCCTTCGCTGTCTGAGAAAATGTCATCAATGTTGAACGCGATGCTAGTGGAGAAAGTTAGAGTTGGTTTCACTTTCGGAACAAAGATAGGTTCCGCCTCATTGTTGAGTATCTGAAATACTCTCCTCATACAAGGCCTTTCTGTGCTATCAGGATTTGCACAGCTCAGTCCAACAAGTAGCAGCTTTTTCATCTCTTCCTCTTTGAAGTCTTCGTTAAGCCTTTTGTCTGCTGCATCGATAATCCTACCTTCAGAGTACAGTCTCCAAACCCAATCAACCAAATTCACCATTTCATGACCAGTACCTTCACCTTCAATTGGTCTCCTCCCGCAAGCCACCTCTAGTATAACCACACCGTAGCTGAAAACATCAGTTTTCTCGGTTGCTTTTCCGTATTGAAGGTACTCAGGAGCAAGGTATCCCATTGTTCCAGCAGTAAGTGTTGAGACCGGACTCTTGTCATGATCCATAAGTCTTGCCAGCCCAAAATCGCCAAGCCTCGCATTGTAGCTTGCATCCAGCATAATATTGCTTGCTTTTATGTCTCTGTGAATCACCTGCTGCTCACATTCTTGATGCAAATAAGTCAGAACAGACGCCAAACCAACTGCTATATTGTACCTGTAAGGCCATTTCAGCGGATTCCCATGCTCGGATTCCTGGTATAGCACCTTATCAAGACTCCCATTAGGCATATAGTCATAAACAAGAAGTAACTCTCCCTTCTCAATACACCACCCTTGCAGCTGAACCAAATTTTTGTGCCTTAAACATGCTATGATCGACAACTCAGCCCCAAACTCAGTCTTACTTTCATGGCTGTGCTTAGATCTTTTCACTGCAGCAATAGAGCTCGATTCCATGAAAAACGCCTTGTAAACAGTACCAAAAGCCCCATTTCCTATAATCCTGCTGGAATGAAATCCTCTTGTAGCTGACCTCAGCTCCTTGTAACTGAACTGCCTCGGTCCAGTAACAAGCTCGGCTTTCAAATTCTTCTCTGTGTTAAGACCCCTCCATTTCTTAACAGAAATCCAACCAAAAGCTACAAGAACAGCACAAAAGAAAGCTGGACCACCAATTCCAAAACCCAACCCAAAGCTCTTATTATGATGTTTATGGCCACCAGAATCTTGAATCATCGGAGGCTTTACAATCACAGTATTATCAGAAACATTATGAGGAGGCCTCACAGGGCGAAATCCATAAGTTCGAAAACTCCAATTCTCAATACTATGCAATTCAGTACTCCCCTCAGTAGAAGCAGCAAACCCCACATACATAAACTCTTTTATATAATCAGACAAGTCAATATCAACAATCAAGATTGGTTTTTTAGGCTTAAAACTAGAGTAACTCAAGAAAACCATCAACTTCTTCTCCTCACTCTTGTAATCAATCCAACAACTAATCAAATTCCTACTTTTCAAATCTACACCAGCTAACCTCAAATTTGCAGTCTTCATTGAAATAAGACTATCAATATCAAGACCAACATGGTTATCATCAGGATCATTAAAATGCAAATCTTGTTTAGTATCAAATTCAACAGCAACAAACTTATTCTTAGTTAACTGTGAAGAATTCACCAAACCCAAAAACCCACCTGGACTACCCAATGTCTGATTATCAGGTGACAGAAAAAAAGCCAATCCATCACCAAACGAAGAGGGGTTGATGTTAGTAACAGAAAAAGCAAATCTTGTGGAAAACGACGCCGTTTTCTTGGTTTCTGGATCGAAAAACGAGATGGGGTTATTGTAAATGAGAGAACCAGAGCTTGAAGATGGAACTTGAAGATCTCTAGTTAGACCAACAACACCATTACGTAGATAAGAATCGCCAAGAAGAGTGAAATTGCGAAGTGTAAAAGATTGTAAATCAAAGCTGCAATTTTGTGATGATACTAATATGAAGAAACTGAAGAAAATCAAGAACTTGAACATGGTGGAGAATTTTTATTTTTTATTTCTGAAAAAATTGAATCTTTTTTTCAGAAAAATGAAGAACAAGTAGATACAATCTTGAATTTACGAATATGGAAGATGTAAGTAATGCATGTACTCAAGTGTTTCGTTCGCTGTGGTATCACAGTATGGCTCTTCTAGAACAAAAAAAATATACGACGGGAACTGTAAAAACAAAGTAAAAGTACAGAAAATTGTATTTCCATCTAATTTTGTTGATTCTGACTATTCAAGTATTCATTCCATGCTATCTCAGATTGTGCCTTCAAGTAGGGGTTCCACGTAGGGTATTTCTGTTGAACCATTCTGTGAAATTTGAGCCGTTGATGAACTTCAGTTGCCTTTTCTTGAGTTGATTTGGCCATCACATTCTTTAGTTCTTCCAGTTCTCCCTCAATTTTTTTCAAAGAGTTAGACAAATCTGTATGTCTTTTATTGTCGGTGTATGTCTTGTATCCATACGCAGCCATCATAACCTGCAAAATTAACTAACAACTAATTAGTAGATAAAGGGTAGGTCCTGTTAGAAAATTGATGGGCGGTAGTACAACGGTTTACCCCTCCGAATAGCACTTTAGAAACTGTATTTGATGCATCATCTTCCATGTGTTTAGCCTCTCCAGGAACAGTTACAAGCACATTAGATTTTACAGTTGATGAAGAACCATCCAATCCAGACTTCTGAAACACATGATTTTGAAATAATCAAAGACTAAGTGGGGAAAAACCATTTTCTTGAAAGGTCACGCATCAAAAATTTACCATTACTGTTACAACTTTCGTGGAAGCAGCTTGACTCTTCTTTCCCATCTAATTAAAAGTTGTTGCGTTAGTAATACAGGGTAACAAAACGATAATAAGTTGATTTAGCATATTAAAAAAACTACCTGACTCTTCTTGATAAATGGTGAAAGAATCTTGCTGACAGATTTTTTTGATACTTCCAGCATGAGTTCCAAAATATTGATCCACATATTGTGATCAGAAGAAGAGATGATTTACTGTATTAAGCGAGTGAGTGTTTGAACAGAGTATGCTTGAACAAACAGAGAGAGAATTTTGAACAGAGTATGCTTGAACAAACAGAGAGAAATTTGGTGATTTTTTATATTTGGTTGGTGAGGTATTTATAGTTTATTGATTTTGAAGCATTTAGGATATTAAATTTGCATTTTGCAGACTAGGTCACTATTTAGATTTTTTTTTTTTTTTTTTTTTTTGAGATTTTACACTTTTATGTAATCTCAGGAATAAGCCAAGAAAAGGAACGTATAAGTTCAATATACATGGATGGATGAATCATCAGATTCCCACTGGTTAGGATGGCAGATGTTGTATTCTATTTGCTGAGAGAATGAAGAACACAATAAGGGAATGGCGTGATAGTTTGTTAAGTAAGGGAAGCAGTAGCTCTGAAAGTAAACAAATTAAATGTCAGAGATTTCCAATGGTTTGATTTTACTTCTCTTTTTGTACTATAATCAACTTATGATGTGAGAGTGTCTTCTTTTATCCAACTTTTTGTCTAAGAGGTAATCACTTATAAGACCTTTTCTTTGTTCTTTGGCAATTCCTCAGATATGAGTTTTCTGATGATGAACTTGAAAATGCAGGTCACTAAAAGATGTTGCCTATATCCGAGTAGCAATTGATTGTTTACAATCATGACAGAGATCTACTGAGGGTAAGGCATAAAGGCTTTGATCATAAAGAAAATTCTTGTGGAATATACATTTGTGCTTTTCCAATTTCTTTTTAGAATCTATGAGTACTAATAATAAGCTTCTTTTGTTTATTAACTGCTGTTATTTGTATCATTTTTTCCAAACTCCTCATCTTCCCAGCATCTCATCAAAGCTATTCATGTCTTAATATCAAGTAGAAAGAGGTGAAGGACGAAGCGCAAAATGAAGGTTGAATCTGATCTTCTTTCATTTCCTTTCTGATTTATGGGAAGGCTACATTATGTATTTCAAGTTTTCCTCAACACTTTATACAGTAAATTCATTGGTAGAAAGATACACAAAATGTTAATACTGTCACTAGGAAAACGCAAGTTTTTACTTCAACTAATAATTGAGTTTAATGATTAATTTTTGAGTTTATTGTACTAAATGGTCATGACTTTGAAATTGGAATTGAGCATAAAACATTCCCTCCTATCTTTTTTTCTCTAAACTTATAATTAAAATATAAATTAAGATTCTATTTCATAAAACTTATACAAAAATAATTACATTTAAATTTGACACACGTTTTGATGGAGGCACTATTGCTTTTCACTTAACTAGACGTTTTGAGTTCAAATTTTGAATATGAAAAAATATCAATAAATAATATATCTTTTCGAACAAAGCCTATAAAATAATTGAATTTTAATGCGGAACGTAAATTTAAAAATAAATAAAAATAAAATTATATTAAGACTTGACAAAATGTAAGAAAGAGTGTGTGAATTGTAGGTACTTCTAAATTTTGATCCAACTTTTAATATTTTTCTAATGGTAATACTTTAAATTATAGTATTCTTAGTAGTTTTTTTTTGTTTTTTTTAGTTGTAGGTACATGTAAATTTTGGGACGTAAAAGCCCTTCTCCATTTTACTCGTCAGAATGCTATATATTTTTTATAATATTGTTATGCAACAAATTATAAATTTATAGTATTTTTTATATATATTTTTTAAATACCTAATTTTTTGTTTACAATATCGAATCAGTGTAATTTAATTTAATTTTAAAAATTAGTCAAATTAAATTTTAAAAAGCGTAACATGACACATGCTTCAGCTCTCATTAATAAGGAAGATGATCGGGTGGGGAATTAAGAGCAAATCAATATGGGAAAATCACATTTTTGGCACATATTTTTGGTTTTAACAAAAGGATGTTTATCGTAAAGTTTGGATAGTTAAAGGACCTTTTTTTTTAATCACAATTATAGTATAAGGTTAGAGCTATGAGTTTAGCCCAAAACTCTTTATTCAAACGTCAATAAATAATATTTTTCTAATAATTAATTTAAATTTTATTAATTTGCAAAATGAAAAACCCTAAAGTAATCTAACTTGTTAAAAAATCTAACATTGGTTGTAATGGTCAAATATTATATCTTTTCTTCATGTACATTTTATTTTAAAAATGAAACTTGTCCTTCAATTTTGAGAAATAGTTATTTTTCTCCTTTTTCTACTTAATAACGTCTATTTTATCCTAATAATATCAATTTTCTTTTATACTTCTTTAAAATCATAATATTATTATTTAATTTATTAAAGAAAAACTTACTTTGAATATAGAAATTTTATAAATTGTTCCTTTGGTAATTCAGGAATGATCTTTTTGCCTTTGTTCATTATTTATTAGGAAACTTACATAAATATACTATAATAAAAAATATTTACCATTTGTAGCAGTAATATCATAAAATCAATATGTCTTGTATATGCTTACGGAAATTAGTAATTATGGAGTGATTACTTTTAATCGTTTGAGAATCTTTTTTCTTTCTTTCCTTAGATAAATCTGTTTGAATTGGATACTGTTGACACCAAATTTTGGCCTTCCACAATATAAATTAGTCATCGGGCTTCTTAAATTTCAAACGATTTGAAATAATTAACTTTATAAAATTTTAAATATTTTTCGAGTTATTTTAAGTAATTTTGTCATTATTATAAATTTTAAAATGTTAAAAAATAATTTATATATTCTATATAATTTTGCATTTATCAAGGTCTGAAAATCATCTCAAAAAGATTTTAGTTTTGCTTAAATATTTTATTAATTAGTTTAGCTAATTTATAGTTTATATAGATATATTTTTTTTTTTGAATTAATAGTTTATGATTAAGTTAATTATTTTATTTCTTTAAGATTAAGAAGTTCGATAATTAATTAATATTAATTCAACTTATTTATGTTTTAGTCAAATTTATCAATTAAATTCAAATTGGCTAACTTCTTAATTCCCATATGCCAAAGTTGTAATGCATGTGGCCATTTTACTATTACAATTTTGGCTATTTCTTTTACCTCTTTTCAACCCATTTGCAAACCAAATCTTGGGCCTTTTCCCAGTTTTCAGCAGCCCATTTCTTCATCACCATTCAAAGTTTCAGCTCATCCCAATACTACATATGCAGAAGCAATTACATACACAACAATACTAAACCGACCCACCTTCAAATTTTCTTCTTCTTCCTTGTGTGTGAAACCCAGAAATCTACGCCATAAAAATCAGTGAAAATCCCTGCAAATTTCACGTCTTTGATCAAAATCGCTGCTACGTCAGCGATTTTGGCGAAATTTTTTATTCAAAGAATATCGCTGCATGGTCAGTTTTTTTTGTAAATTTTTATTTAAAAAAAATAAAATTGCTGTGACTTCAGCCTTTTCATTGAAAAAAAAATCTAATTTTTTTAATATCGCTGCCTAGGCAGCAATTTAAGTGAGAGAGTTTTATTTTTTTTGGGAAGTGTTTTTTTAAAAAATAAAATAAAATCTTGGCAGCTATTTTTCGAACTAATTTTTATTAAAATATTGCTGTCAATTGCTTTTAAATTTTTTGTATTAAATGTTGGTGAATAAATATTAAAAAATAATTTTACAATTTTAAAAAATTGGCACTGATTTTATTTTTTCGAAAAAATTTCCACCAAGCAGCATTTTTATAATAAAAAATTCACTGAAAAGAAAGAGACTTTTAAATATATAAATGCTGCAATTGCAGTGATTTTAAATAAAGTATAATAAATTGGATTTTTTTTTATTTTGTTTTACTGAAATATTTACTAAAAATTGTAATGCGATTTTTATTTTGATCGAAATTAAAAAAGAAAAATTACAAATATTTAATACGACTTTTTTAAAAAAAGAATTGGCAACGATATTTTTAGAAAGAAAAATTTACTAGAAGCAATGTTTTAATATTTATAAAAACGCTGATTTTAATTATTTTTTAAAAAATTAACCAACGTTAAATATTTTTTTAATAAATAATTAGCAGCTACATTTTAAAAAAGAAATAGTTTATGCTGCCAAGGAAGTGGTCTTTTAAAAAAAAGGAAAAACATTTCCCCGCAAATCGCTTCATTGGCTGCTATTTGAAAAAAAAAAAAAAAAAAACTTCCCACGAAAATCGCTGCTGAACGCGATTTTTTTTTAAAAAAAAAAATGAACAAAATCGCTGATAGGTCCGTTTTAGTTTTAAGAAAAATTATGTATTCTTTTGAAATTTTTGATATTTTATTTTACCCTTTAGGCTTCAAACTCGTAATTTTTCCATTCTTTTACGAAAGATTAGATTAAAGTGAGATGTGAGCTTATTTCTAACGAAATAAAAGAGATTGATTAACTGAAAAAATATATATATCTTCTAAGCATGATTTATACATTTTGATGGTAAAAAATATATGATTTTTAATAGATTGATAAATTTATCGAGGGAAATAGTATGAAGGATTGTACGATTTTCTCCTGCGTGAGTAGTTGTAAATTTGATTAGCATTTAAATATAATATATTCACCCGGATTCTCTCGAATAGAATGATCTAGTTTAACTTGACACAAAATTTTAAAAAATAAAAAAAGTTTTGAATCTTGTGATCCTAAACGAACGTTATGTTAAATGTATAAAAGATTAGAGCGAGAGGTAGACTTATTTCTGACGAGTAAAAGATTTTATTTACTTACAGGTTAATATTTCTTTAATAGTCCATCCCTCCATTTATTTACTTACTGGTTAATATTCATTTTGTTAATTAATTATTTAGACTTATTTTCACCTATGTGTTAGTGGCACAGATTCAATATCAATAGATATTCCCAAGCAACAGGCAATTCAACACTAAAATCAAAAACATCAGATCTGAATTATGATATTAATGCTTTAATTTACATCAAACTTCTTATGCAGGAGTATTACTTTTATTTCAATTTATGTGATTACTTTCGAATTTTGAGATTCAATCAAGTCTATCTTTAATTTGATCGTAATTCTTTTTCTATATTTTAGAAATATTTTTAATTGACAAATGTTATATCTTATAATATATATAAATATATATATATATATATATATATATTTTAACGGTCAAACTAAAATTGTTAACTATCAAAATTCAAATTATGCCACAGTATAAAGGAGTATATATTAGAAAGAAAACATAGACTCTTACTGTAAACAAACAAGTAGGCTCTTATTTTATCATTCACAAGAGTACTCAAGGTTTCCACATATACTTTGCTTGATATATATTTTAAGGTTTCCAAATCAATTCAAATATAGTCTAATTTTTTTTTTCCAATACCAAAGCACTAATGATTTTTTTTCTTCTAATTTGACTCGATTTACAATATTAAATGCAACAAATAGACTCTAGTTCTAATTCGTCATGATTAGAATTGCTAAACCTGTTTGGTTTGGTTGGGATAATAATTAAGTTCTTATATATCCCAATCCCTCGAACCAAACCAAGTCGAATTGTTTTAACAACATAGACCAAAAACATAAATTCATACCCACTTGATTTATACAACATAAAATAAGCTATGTTATTGAAAAAAAGGATTAAGAAGAAAAATTCATAAACGGAATACGACAATTGATAAAAAAAATAAAAATCTATGCTATTAAAATGATACTACTTTAAGGTACGATGCCTTTGTTCCCTCTTCTTTTCGAGTAGCTTTAATTCTTGATCCGTTGCATTCATAGCCATAATCGCTATTACATCTATGATTGTATGCATAAATAGTATAACAAGAATATAATTACTTAGCCGTCTACAAGAACGGCACCCACTAGCCACTGTGTTGTATTCGCGTCCACCAATACACCCACCCGCTTTACCCATACTAATCGATTTGTGGTGAATAGATTTGGCCATACTAATATTAAATCCACAAATTGTATGATATGATACTATACTCTTAGGTAGGTATCTCTGAGTCATAGTGTTAGATTTACTCTTTCCTATTACTGGAATAACACGATGATTTGATACTACATTCTTCAAATCATGTAGATATCTCTGATACATAGTGATTGATTTGGGATTTACTACACTATGATTTGATAATATATGATTGTTCTTTCCTGTTATTGCAATAACGTGACTAACCGCACCATTAATCCGATAATTTGATACTACACTCTTCAACCCAAGAAAGACACGGTTGAATACTCCATTGACATTCTCACAATAAACAAATTGTTTCTTATTATGAAAAAAAAGAAATATACTTGATCTTTTCAATACCCTTTATATAAATAAAATATCGTATATATAAACCTTTTTCTTTTTCCAAAACCTATTTGAATGAGATAATGATTTACAAATCCAATTACTAATGGAACTCATCTATCTAGTCTTTTCTAAATATAGGAATCCTTCTGAAACACAATAAAATATTAGGTAAAAATAAAAGGACACACACAAATTTAATTTAATAAATAATAAAAAATTATATACTATTGTATACTAGCAGCGCTTTTTGTTTCAAACTTTTTTCAATTGCAGGCAGCGTTTTCTTTTTAATCCACAAGGCACATTTTTTTTCTTTTTTCTTTTTACTTATTAACTTATTATTAAGTATTAATCAATAATTATTTTTTAACTAATTAATTTAATTTTTTGACTTTTTTTTATATGATTACATATATCTGATTAAAAAAAAATCTCTTCACCCTTGAAATCCTGACTTTTCCTTTAAACTTTTGAACAACAAAAAATTGTCATTAATTAAAGCTTCAGTCTTCCGTTCATCGCCAAATCATGCTCTCACATTTAGCCACAGGACGAATAATTCTATCTGAATTTAAAATTGATTTAATCAATGAGTCTACTGAACATTAGAGACGAATCCAAAAATTTGAAGATTTTGATGCGCCAATACTATCTTAATTTAGGTAGTTAACGAAATTTTTACTATAATTAACGAATAATGTAGTATTTGATTAATAACTAATGGCTAAAATATGATCTACAAGCTAAACTTAAAATAAATAAGACTAAATCGTATTTCCACGAGTGGTTTCTCTAGCTCGTACCAACTAAACAAGATTTCTAGTAGTTGTAAAACTATTAAAATGACACTAATTGTTTGTTCAATCTCACCAAATAAACAAAAAATTATAAAATCACATAATAAAATATTACATAACTATTTCTTTTCCACTTAAGTAACTATTTCATCTAACTTTAATTCAATAAAAAATATTGAACATAAATTATAGTGTACTAGTGTTTAATATAATCCTCCCACGTAGTACGAACAATTTCCTCATGTTGAACTTGCATTTCTCGATCAAGCAACCGAGAAGACGAACCAATACATTGTTACTTTGAGTTGTATCAAATACAAAACGATATAAGTAATTAATTAGGTGTTGAAGTAAATGAAGATAACAAATTTATTACTCAACAATTGGTTGGTGTCAGTTAAAGTGGAGTCCGGAGTCCAAAGATATAAAATTTTAACAAAAATTCCAAAACGATATATAAATTTTCATTTTAACCAAAACGGCAAAATCACTGGCTTTATCTTATCTTTGAATACTTCCTTTAGGCGGCTAGAAAGATGTTATTTGATTTTGCTCGCCGGAAAAAGCAAAATGGTTGCAATAGCAACGATTTGCTAATTTTAAATATTTTTTAAAAAATAAAATTTAAAGAAATCGCGCGATTTCCAATATTAATTTTTTAACTTAAATTATTTTTTTTAAATTTAAAAAATATATATATTTAAAGTAAATCGCTGCCCTAGGCAGCGATTTGTATAATTTTTTTTACTTTTGTAAATTAAATCGCTGCTTTAGATAAAAAAAATTAAAAATTTCTTTTTGGTAAATAGCTACAGTATTTTTCATTTTTAAATTTTTTTCATATATTTTTTAGTAAATCACTACAATAGCAGCGATTTTACATTTTTGATTTTTTTTAAAAAAATAATTAATTAAATCGCTACAGACGCAACAATTTGTACCATTTTTTTAAAAAAAATGCAGCGATTTGCTTTAATTTTTTTTTAAAAAAATTAAAATAAATAATTAAAGTTAAATCACTGCCTAAGCAGCGATTTATTAAAAAAAGATTAATATTGGAAATCGCTGCAGTTTCTTTAAAATTCTTTTTTAAAATATTTAAAATAAGTAAATCGCTGCTATTAAAGCGATTTTGCTCTGTTTAAAATGAAAATTTATATAACATTTTAGAATTTTTGTTAAAATTTCATACATTTAGGCTTCGGACTCAATTTAAGTGACTATATGTTGGTGATAATAATATATTTTATGTCGGTGCGAATAGTAAATTTTAAAAAGTAATGATGTGATTATAAATTTTATTTACATATGAAATAAATGGTTAATAGATATAAATATGGAGTTGTTGTAACAATATATAATTTTTTGTATTAAAATTATCTCAAATCATGATATGAAATTCCCATAACATGATTTTTGGAGAATATAGAATCACATCTCATGATATAGAATTACGTCTCGTAATATGAAATTATGTGATGAAATCAACGTAAAATCACATATCCAAACGTTAATTTAATTTCACAATTTCATATCGTAATATGATATCGCATAAACAAATACCTACTAACAGAATCAATTTTCCCGTATAAAAAAAATCCTAACAAAGAAATGGAAGATGATCTTATTTGGGTAAGACAAATATGTATCACTTTTTTGAGAAGAAGTCAATATTATTGAACAGTTTGTAACTTGATTTCCTTCTCTAAAACAATTTTTAACTTGTATTTGTACACTTTTTTGAGGTTTTTGTAGAGTAACTATTTTTCATATACTTTTTAAGATCATAATATTGTTGTTATTTAATGTATATAAAAATAACTTTATCATACAAATATAAAGTTTAACCCAAAGAAGAGAAATGAGAAATATTAATTGAGTATATAAGTTAATGTAATTCTAAAATGAAATAGATGAAAAATAAATATTATTGTCATTTTTTATGAGTTTATAGTGAAATAACTTTATTAACATATTTTGATGAAGGTAATATCCGAATAAGTTGTAATTTATAAAAATAAAATTTTGACAATATACTGTGAATCTCGAAGGGAATAGAGATAAGGAAGAATTTGACATATAATTATAATTCTTTTATGGAAACTTAGGTAAATATAATATAAATAAAAAATATTTACCATTTATAGCAATAATCTTTTTTTCCCCTATTTGATCACTTTTAATACATTTATAAAATACTTTTAATTTATATTATCAAGAACAATTAATTTATTATTCATATATAATATAAGTTTAATTTTATTAATGGATAATATATTTATCACACATTTTAAAACACTTATAATATAATGTCTCATTTTCTTACCAAACAAGCATAATACATTTTTAAAGATAATTATCATACATATATATTGCATACTTAATTCACTTTTAGTACATATTGTAGATTTAACATAGTATATAAATGGTAATAAATAAAAACATATAACTAACATTCGTAATTATTTATTAAAAAACACTCACCCAAGTAATTTTTCGAGTCCGAAGCCTAAAGGGCAAAAGAAAATGTCAAAAATTCCAAAGGGATATACATCATTTTTTTTTTAAACCAAAAGGGCAAAATCGCTACTGATGTAGCGATTTTGCTTTCACGTCTTTGATCAAAATCGCTGCTACATCAGCGACTTTGGCGATATTTTTTATTCAAAGAATATCGATGCATGGTCAGGTTTTTTTGTAAATTTTTATTTAAAACAATAAAATTGATGTTACTTCAGCCTTTTCATTGAAAAAAAATTCTAAAATTTTTTAATATCGCTGCCTAGGCAGCAATTTAAGTGAGAGAGTTTTATTTCTTTTGGGAAGTTATTTTTTTTTTTTAAATAAAATCTTGGCAGCTATTTTTCTAAACTAATTTTTATTAAAATATCGCTGTCAATTGCTTTAAATTTTTTTGTATTAAATGTTGGTGATTAAATATTAAAAAATAATTTTACAATTTTAAAAAATTGGCAGTGATTTTATTTTTTAGAAAAAATTTCCACCAAGCAGCATTTTTATAATAAAAAATTCGCTGAAAAGAAAGAGACTTTTAAATATATAAATGCTGCAATTGCAGTGATTTTAAATAAAATATAATAATTTGGATTTTTTTTATTTTTTTTTACTGAAATATTTTCTAAAAATTATAATGCGATTTTTATTTTGATCGAAATTAAAAAAGAAAAATTACAAACATTTAATATGACTTTTTAAAAAAAAGAACTGACAACGATATTTTTAGAAAGAAAAATTTACTAGAAGCAATGTTTTAACGTTTATAAAAACGCTGATTTTAATTATTTTTTAAAAAATTAACCAACGTTAAATAATTTTTTAATAAATAATTGGCAGCTACATTTTTAAATAGAAATAGTTTATGCTGCCAAGGAAGTGGTCTTTTAAAAAAAAAGGAAAAACATTTCCCCGCAAATCGCTTCATTGGCTGCTATTTGCAAAAAAAAAAAAAAACTTCCCACGAAAATCGCAAGGATTTTTTTTATATAAAAAAAATGAACAAAATCGCTGATAGGTCCTTTTAGTTTTAAGAAAAATTATGTATTCTTTTGAAATTTTTGATATTTTCTTTTACCCTTTAGGCTTCAAACTCGTAATTTTTTCATTCTTTTACGAAAGATTAGATTAGAGTGAGATGTGGGCTTATTTCTAATAAAATAAAAGAGATTGATTAACTGAAAAAATATATATATCTTCTAAGCATGATTTATACATTTTGATGGTAAAAAATATATGATTTTTAATAGATTGATAAATTTATCGAGGGAAATAGTATGAAGGATTGTACGATTTTCTCCTGCGTGAGTAGTTGTAAATTTGATTAGCATTTAAATATAATATATTCACCCGGATTCTCTCGAATAGAATGATCTAGTTTAACTTGACACAAATTTTAAAAAATAAAAAAGTTTTGAATCTTGTGGTCCTAAACGAACGTTATGTTAAATGTATAAAAGATTAGAGCGAGAGGTAGACTTATTTATGACGAGTAAAATATTTTATTTACTTACAGGTTAATATTTCTTTAATAGTCCATCCCTCCATTTATTTACTTACTGGTTAATATTAATTTTGTTAATTAATTATTTAGACTTATTTTCACCTATGTGTTAGTGGCACAGATTCAATATCAATAGATATTCCCAAGCAATAGGCAATTCAACACTAAAATCAAAATCATCAGATCTGAATTCTGATATTAATGTTTTAATTTACATCAAACTTCTTATGCAGGAGTATTACTTTTATTTCAATTTATGTGATTACTTTCGAATTTTGAGATTCAATCAAGTCTATCTTTAATTTGATCGTAATTCTTTTTATATATTTTAGAAATATTTTTAATTGACAAATGTTGTATCTTATAATATATATATATATATATATATATATATATATATATATATATATATATATATATATATATATATTTAACGGTCAAACTAAAATTGTTAACTATCAAAATTCAAATTATGCCACAGTATAAAAGGGAGTATATATTAGAAAGAAAACATAGACTCTTACTGTAAACAAACAAGTAGGGCTCTTATTTTATCATTCACAAGAGTACTCAAGGTTTCTACATATACTTTGCTTGATATATATTTTAAGGTTTCCAAATCAATTCAAATATAGTCTAATTTTTTTTTCCAATAACAAAGCATTAATGATTTTTTTCCTTCTAATTTGACTCGATTTGCAATATTAAATGCAACAAATAGACTCTAATTCTTGTTGACACCCAATTTTGACCCTCTCCGGTAGGAATTAATTAATGAGCTTCTTAAATTCTCAAACAATTTAAAATAATTAGTTTTGTAAATTTAAAAATAAATAAATATAAAGTTTGCATTATTTTGAATAATCTTTGCCGTTTCTTAAAGTTTTAGATGATATATATTTTACATAATTATGTATATAATTAATATATTTTATGATTATTCAAAAAAAAAAAAAACATCTCAAAAACATTTTAAATTTAGTGAGTAGTCTTTTAAATTAGTTTAAATCATGGTTATATTTTTGAATTACTAAGTTTACGATTAAATAATTATTTTATTTTTTTTGTTAAGATTAAGAAGCTCGTTAATTAATTAATATTAATTTGTCTTATTTAAGGTTTAGCCAAATTACTAATGTAACACAATTTGGTTATTTCTTAAATTTAATTCATCCTAGACTTCCAACTTAACTCAACTTTGAGAAAAAATTGGGCCAAACTTCAATTTAATTGTCAGTAGCCCATTTCATATTTCCGGCCGACCAAAATTTAAATTACCCCCTCCAGCCCATCCAATTTTTTAAATAGGCCCAATTCAATTTCTTCAGCCAAGATTTTTTTTTTTTTACTTTCAGCCAAGCCCAATGCACTTCCAGTCCATTCCTCCAAATTACTGCAGCCCAATACATTTTCCAACCCACTAATTCTCAACTACACTTTTGAGAAATTTGAATTTGAATTTGGAAATTCAAATTCATCCCACCCATTCCATTTGCCCCCCTAAATTATTTTTATTATTTTATTGAGAAATTTGAATTTGAATTTTGAAATTCAAATTCATCCCATCCATTCCATTCCCCCCCCTAAATCTACCATAACAATCTCCTATAAATACCTTCTCTTTTCTTCTTCTTTCTCATGGAAAAAAGATTGAAAAAAATTGAAAAGAGATTCAAAAAAAAAAGAGAAAAAGATTCAAAGAGATTCAAAAAAATAAAAAATAAAAATTCAAGAATGAAGTTCATAATCCAAGATTCATTATTTTTTATTTCATAATTCAAGAATTCAAGGATTGAAGAATTCAAGAATTCAATTCATTTCAATTCATTTTTTCAATTCAACATTCAATATTCAATATTCAATATTCAATATTCATTATTGATTATTCATTATTCATGATATATTTTTCATTGATATAAGAAAAAAATAATTGAACATTCATAGTAGTCCAAAAAAAAATAAAAAAAAATAAAAAAAATAGGAGAAGTATATATACATTGATATTAGTCCGTTCATTGAGGATTTGTGGTGAAGTTGTCGCAAGCTCGTAGTCCCGGTTTGCTGCCCTAAAAAAGGTATCGGCATCTCTTTATTTTTTTCATTTTTCTAGGCATATTTTCAGTTTAGCATAAATGCTTTAAATTCTCTTTTCTAACTTGTCAAATTCTAACACACATAGTATTTGTTGCTTTAATTTTATAAGCTTGTCGGTTGTTAATTTTAGGCGTAATGATTGATTTTCGTTGCATTTCGGTTTTTGAAATATTTTAATAACTCCTATTTTCATTAAGTCTTGTTTTAATTATTTTCCTTATCTCAAGTATTTATTTATTTCTTTATTTTTTTTTTTGCATGATCCGCTTTGAGTCCATGACGGACTTATCTCCCTCGCATCTCCGAGTCGTCCAGCCCCCCAAAAGTTGAAGAACAGGTCGATATACTGGCTGTATACACTGATATACAGTCGGAAAATATAATATACAGGTGCAAAAAATAGAAAATGCAGGCAGAAAGTAGGGTCAAAGGCCCAACAAATTTTCCAGCAGGCTCAGCAAGAGTTAAAGTGGGGCAGAACCCATTTTAATGGGCCATTCTAGTATTAGGACAGGTGAGCTAAAGCCCAACTTAATAGAATTTGGGCAAGTTGGCCCAAGTTCAAATTTTCCTTTCTCTATCTCTTTATTTACTTGTCCTTATATTGACTGATAATTTGATTATAATTTAATTAATCTCCAGTGATAGTCATTTTTTTTATATATATATTCAGAATTTATTTATATACATATAGATTTTGCTTAGTGTTTATTCTATTTATTAATTTTGTCAAATGTTTAAATTATTCCCTTTAGAATAACCTTTAGTTTATTTCCCTCCTTAAGATAATTAATTTTAGAAAGTATAATAATAAATAAATAAGTAAAATTTGATTTTTCTTTAAACTTAGTCAAATTTGGAAAAATTATTTTAAAAATTCATTTTAGTCAAATCGCCGGTCAACCGCGAGTTAGCGGGCATTCCGAGGGCCTAACACCTTCTCGGAATATACATTGAACTTCGAACCCTTTTTCAATTGATTTTATCTGTTTTAAATCTTTTGAAAAATAAATTATAAGTTTTTTCTTGATTTTACTAAAAATCAAGTGGCGACTCTGTCAATTTGAAAAGTCGATTTTTCTTAAATCATAAGATTAATTGATTTTTCAAAACTTAGTCATTTTTTTTTTTACTTTACATATATTTATATTATTTTTCGATAAAACAATTCTAATTCATGGTTAGAATTGCTAAACATGTTTGGTTTGGTTGGGATAATAATTAAGTTCTTATATATCCCAATACCTCGAACCAAACCAAGTCGAATTGTTTTAACAACATAGCCCAAAAACATAAATTCATACCCACTTGATTTATACAATATAAAATAAGCTATGTTATTGAAAAAAGGGATTAAGAAGAAAAAATTCATAAACGGAATACGACAATTGATAAAAAATACATAAAAATCTATGCTATTAAAGATGATACTACTTTAAGGTACGATGCCTTTGTTCCCTCTTCTTTTCGAGTAGCTTTAATTCTTGATCCATTGCATTCATAGCCATAATCGCTATTACATCTATGATTGTATGCATAAATAGTAAAACAAGAATATAATTACTTAGCCATCTACAAGAACGGCACCTACTAGCCACTGTGTTGTATCCGCGTCCACCAATACACCCACCCGCTTTACCCATACTAATCGATTTGTGGTGAATAGATTTGGCCATACTAATATTAAATCCACAAATTGTATGATATGATATACTCATAGGTAGGTATCTCTGAGTCATAGTGATAGATTTACTCTTTCCTATTAGTGCAATAACACGATGATTTGATACTACATTCTTCAAACCATGTAGGTATCTCTGATACATAGTGATTGATTTGGGATTTACTACACTATGATTTGATAATATATGACTGTTCTTTACTGTTATTGCAATAACTTGACTAACCGCAACATTAATCCGATAATTTGATACTACACTTTTCAACCCAAGGAAGACGCGATTGAATACTCCCATTGACATTCTCACAATAAACAAATAGTTTCTTATTACGAAAAAAAAAATATATACTTGATCTTTTCAATACCCTTTATATAAATAAAATATCATATATATAAACCTTTTTCTTTTTCCAAAACCTATTTGAATGAGATAATGATTTACAAATCCAATTACTAATGGGACTCATCTATCTAGTCTTTTCTAAATATAGGAATTCTTATGAAACACAATAAAATATTAGGTAAAAATAAAAGGACACACACAAATTTAATTTAATAAATAATAAAAAATTATATACTATTGTATACTAGCAGCGCTTTTTGTTTCAAACTTTTTTCAATTGCAGGCAGCGTTTTCTTTTTAATCCAGAAGGCACATTTTTTTTTCTTTTTTCTTTTTACTTATTAACTTATTATTAAGTATTAATCAATAATTATTTTTTAACTAATTAATTTAATTTTTTGACTTTTTTTTTATATGATTAAATATATCTGATTAATAAAATAATCTCTTCACCCTTGAAATCCTGACTTTTCCTTTAAACTTTTGAACAACAAAAAATTGTCATTAATTAAAGCTTCAGTCTTCCGTTCATCGCCAAATCATGCTCTCACATTTAGCCACAAGACGAATAATTCTATCTGAATTTAAAATTGATTTAATCAATGAGTCTACTGAACATTAGAGACGAATCCAAAAATTTGAAGATTTTGATTCGCCAATACTATCTTAATTTAGGTAGTTAACGAAATTTTTACTATAATTAACGAATAATGTATTTGATTAATAACTAATGGCTAAAATATGATCTACAAGCTAAACTTAAAATAAATAAGACTAAATAGTATTTCCACGAGTGGTTTCTCTAGCTCGTACCAACTAAACAAGATTTCTAGTAGTTGTAAAACTATTAAAATGACATTAATTGTTTGTTCAATCTCACCAAATAAACAAAAATTTATAAAATCACATAATAAAGTATTACATAACTATTTCTTTTCCACTTAAGTAACTATTTCATCTAACTTTAATTCAATAAAAAAATTGAACATAAATTATAGTGTACTACTGTATAATATAATCCTCCCACGTAGTACGAACAATTTATCAGGTTGAACTTACATTTCTCAATCAAGCAACCGAGAAGACGAACCAATACATTGTTACTTTGAGTTGTATCAAATACAAAATGGTATAAGTAATTAATTAGGTTTTGAAGTAAATGAAGATAACAAATTTATTACTCAACAATTGGTTGGTGTCAGTTAAAGTGGAGTTCGGAGTCCAAAGGTATAAAATTTTAACAAAAATTTCAAAACGGTATATAAATTTTCATTTTAACCAAAACGGCAAAATCACTGGCTTTATCTTATCTTTGAATACTTCCTTTAGGCGGCTAGAAAGATGTTATTTGATTTTGCTCACCGGAAAAAGCAAAATGGTTGCAATAGCAACGATTTGCTAATTTTAAATATTTTTTAAAAAATAAAATTTAAAGAAATCGCGCGATTTCCAATATTAATTTTTTAACTTAAATTATTTATTTTAAATTTTAAATATATATATATTTAAAGCAAAGCGCTGCCCTAGGCAGCGATTTGTATAATTTTTTTTACTTTTGTAAATTAAATCGCTGCTTTAGATAAAAAAAATTAAAAATTTCTTTTTGGTAAATAGCTACAGTATTTTTCATTTTTAAATTTTTTAAATATATTTTTTAGTAAATCACTGCAATAGCAGCGATTTTACATTTTTGATTTTTTTTTAAAAAAAATTAATTAAATCGCTGCAGACGCAGCAATTTTTACCATTTTTTTTAAAAAAATGCAGCGATTTGCTTTAATTTTTTTTAAAAAAATTTAAAATAAATAATTTAAGTTAAATCGCTGCCTTTGCAGCGACTTCTTTAAAAAAAAAATTTAAATTTTTTTAAAATAAGTAAATCGCTGCTATTAAAGCGATTTTGCTCTGGTTAAAATGAAAATTTATATAACGTTTTGGAATTTTTGTTAAAATTTTATACCTTTAGGCTTCGGACTCAATTTAAGTGATTATATGTTGGTGATAATAATAAATTTTATGTCGGTGGGAATAGTAAATTTTAAAAAGTAATGATGTGATTATTAATTTAATTACATATGAAATAAATGGTTAGTAGATATAAATGTGGAGTTGTTGTAACAATATATAATTTTTTGTATTAAAATTATCTCAAATCATGATATGAAATTCCCATAACATGATTTTTGGAGAATATAGAATCACATCTCATGATATAGAATTACGTCTCGTAATATGAAATTATGTGATGAAATCAACGTAAAATCACATATCCAAACATTAATTTAATTTCACAATTTCATATCGTAATATGATATTGCATAAACAAATACCTACTAACAGAATCAACTTTCCCGTATAAAAAATGCTAACAAAGAAATGGAAGATGATCTTATTTGGGTAAGACAAATATGTATCACTTTTTTGAGAAGAAGTCAATATTATTAAACAGTTTGTAACTTGATTTCCTTCTCTAAAACAATTTTTAACTTGTATTTGTACACTTTTTTGAGATTTTTGTAGAGTAACTGTTTTTCATATACTTTTTAAGATCATAATATTGTTGTTATTTAATGTATATAAAAATAACTTTATCATACAAATATAGAGTTTATCCCAAAGAAGAGGGAATGAGAAATATTAATTGATTATATAAGTTAATGTAATTCTAAAATGAAATAGATGAAAAATAAATATTATTGTCATTTTTTATGAGTTTATAGTGAAATAACTTTATTAACATATTTTGATGCAGGTAATATCCGAATAAGTTATAATTTATAAAAATAAAATTTTGACAATATACTGTGAATCTCGAAGGGAACAGAGATAAGGAAGAATTTTACATATAATTATAATTCTTTTATGGAAACATAGGTAAATATAATATAAATAAAAAATATTTACCATTTATAGCAATAATCTTTTTTCCCCCTATTTGATCACTTTAAATACATTTATAAAATACTTTTAATTTATATTATCAAGAACAATTAATTTATTATTCATATATAATACAAGTTTAATTTTATTAATGGATAATACATTTATCACACATTTTAAAACACTTATAATATAATGTCTCAACTTCTTACCAAACAAGCATAATACATTTTTAAAGATAATTATCATACATATATATTGCATACTTAATTCAATTTTAGTACATATTGTAGATTTAACATAGTATATAAATGGTAATAAATAAAAACATATAACTAACATTCGTAATTATTTATTAAAAAACACTCACCCAAGTAATTTTTCGAGTCCGAAGCTTAAAGGGCAAAAGAAAATGTCAAAAACTCCAAAGGGATATACATCAATTTTTTTTAAACCAAAAGGGCAAAATTGCTATTGATGTAGCGATTTTGCTTTCACGTCTGGCGATATTTTTTATTCAAAGAATATCGCTGCATGGTCAAGGTTTTTTGTAAATTTTTATTTAAAAAAATAAAATTGATGTGACTTCAGCCTTTTCATAGAAAAAAAATTCTAAATTTTTTTAATATCGCTGCCTAGGCAGCAATTTAAGTGAGAGAGTTTTATTTCTTTTTGGGAAGTTTTTTTTTTTTAAATAATAAAATCTTGGCAGCTATTTTTCTGAACTAATTTTTATTAAAATATTGCTGTCAATTGCTTTAAATTTTTTTGTATTAAATGTTGGTGAATAAATATTAAAAAATAATTTTACAATTTTAAAAAATTGGCACTGATTTTATTTTTTAGAAAAAATTTCCACCAAGCAGCATTTTTATAATAAAAAATTCACTGAAAAGAAAGAGACTTTTAAATATATAAATGCTGCAATTGCAGTGATTTTAAATAAAATATAATAATTTGGATTTTTTTTTACAGAAATATTTACTAAAAATTGTAATGCGATTTTTATTTTGATCGAAATTAAAAAAGAAAAATTACAAACATTTAATACGACTTTTTTTAAAAAAGAACTGACAACGATATTTTTAGAAAGAAAAATTAACTAGAAGCAATGTTTTAACATTTATAAAAACGCTGATTTTAATTATTTTTTAAAAAATTAACCAACGTTAAATAATTTTTTAATAAATAATTGGCAGCTACATTTTAAAAAAGAAATAGTTTATGCTGCCAAGGAAGTGGTCTTTTAAAAAAAAGGAAAAACATTTCCCCGCAAATCGCTTCATTGGCTGCTATTTGCAAAAAAAAAGCTTCCCAAGAAAATCGCTGCTGAACGCGATTTTTTTTTAAAAAAAAAAAATGAACAAAATCGCTGATAGGTCCGTTTTAGTTTTTTTTGAAATATTTGATATTTTCTTTTACCCTTTAGGCTTTAAACTCGTAATTTTTCCATTCTTTTACGAAAGATTAGATTAGAGTGAGATGTGGGCTTATTTCTAACGAAATAAAATAGATTGATTAACTGGAAATATATATATATCTTCTAAATATGATTTATACATTTTGATGGTAAAAAATATATGATTTTTAATAGATTGATAAATTTATCGAGGGAAATAGTATGAAGGATTGTACGATTTTCTTCTGCGTGAGTAGTTGTAAATTTGATTAGCATTTAAATATAATATATTCACCCGGACCGATTTTGGGAGATATGACCGAACCCTTGTGGCGCATACGTATCCCGTTGAGGCAGGAATCAGGTCAAACGTAGTTCCCCCCTCAAAGGTTAACCGAAAATAGGAAATTTTAATAAGGAAATGACCGAGGCTGACACAGGCCGCCTACGTAGTTCATTATAAGGGGAGGTGTGACAAAATGGACAAATGAGATAAAATGTGCATTTTCGAAAGAAATATAACAATAACTTTATAGGCAGAACTCTGACCGACGTTGGGCATACTTCTTTCCAACGATTTGATGACGAATATCTTCAGATGATTCTGTTCAAAGATATTTGGAAAGGCTCAATCAACATTGATCAAATTATTGTTGATCATGTTTTGAATTTTGTGCTTGAGGGTTGAACAATTCTCTGTGTCGTGTCCAACGGCGCCAGAATGATAAGCACATCTGTGGTCATCTCTGTAAAAATTTCCCAAAGGACTGGCTGGTCTTCCTTCTGTAGGATAAAGCATACCCATTGCTTTCAACCTTTCATAAAGTTGAGTTTGAGATTCCCTTAATGGTGTAAATACTTTAGCATCCTTCCTAAAGGTTGGACGGAGAAATTGTAGAAGAATTTTGAGTAGGGTTGGAGGGTGAGTTATTTAGGACATGTTTCGAATTTGATGTCAGAGAAGGAAAATGGAGTGGAATCCTTCCATTGCTTAGAGTGTTGACATAGATAGTCGGAATTGACAAATCTTATTTTTTCTGGAGCTCAACCCTCAACTGAGCAATCTGTTGCATCAACTGTGCAATTAACTCATTTTGTTCAACGACAGGCAGTTGAACTATAGCAACTTCAGTCAGGCTGGTATTCTCATTATTCTCAGTCATTTTTCTTCTTTCTTTCAATAAATTTTGATTGGGAAAGTAATCTTTGAAAACTTTGAATGTTCAACAACTAATCAACACAAATCAGTTTCGAGTACCTGCCAAAGAAAAATAACTCAAACAACAAATGTGTTAGTTTGTATAGATAGTAGGTAATACAAGATATCACACACAAAGCTGCAAGCACACAAAAGTCGCTTCATTTGAAGAAAGACTAGCCCACATATATAAAAAAAATGATTAGATAGACAGAAATTTGTCTCTCTGATTTTTAGCTTTGTGAGTCAAAATGTCGACCTGAGACGGGACAAAGTCGATTGATTCTTCTGATTTTTGACTGAGATGTAACTCTAATTCTTTGTAAGAGTTGAAAAGATAAAATTGCTCAGAATGGGGACCGAACCTTGAAAGACTGCCTACGTATCTCACAAAAGAGAATTCAGGTCCTACGTAGTTCGATCCACTTGAATCTTTTTTTTTTTTTTGAAATGCTGAATCTTTTTTCTGATATGCGAGAGTAATTTTTTGAAAGATGAAGTTCGAATTTCATTGGGAAACTAAAGACTCAAAGAATATTTGGACGTACTTTTGATAGTGACTTGATATTTATGCTTAAGGAGTTCTAGAAAATATTTTCCAAGAATCAGTAGGCTAGAACATATCCAAATGAAGAAACATAATCAGACAAACATTTATAACGCATAAACAGTTATTGCGTGTTCTAAACAAATATGTGACCCTTTTATGCCAAGGGTAGGCCTAACGATTTGAAGGGTGTATATGTCATTTGAAACATCTCATTGTCCCAAAACCCAAATTTATACAAATTTATGAATAAAACTTAAATGGGATACATAATTGGGGAAAATGGGATACAAAATAATCAATCCCACGCAGGGGTTCAATCTTATACTATGCTTCCATGACAGCACCTTCGCTCCTGGACTTCTTATCATCTGCGGGCGTCAATGTCTCTGGATGAACTAGTAGCTTGTGAAACTATTTCTTCTACTAGAATTAACTATAATCTACTATTTACCCCATGGGACACTGATTTTTCAAACAACGTATACATCCTTCAAATTTAAACACATAAGTATGAACGTCCGTTTAGGTTGTAAACCATTTTGGACTCAAGGTGGTCTTTCTAATGGGCCAAACACGCCTTGGGTGTTGGGTCATCTTAATTCAAATGCTCCTAAATTCAGGATTTTAGCTTGGCTCTACGCTAGTTTACTAGGAGTTGCTTTTGAAAAGACCGGGAACCCAAACAGACAATTTGGGCTGGAACTCGCGACAACCATTGGACGCATGCCGAACCAATAAATTATCGCTAATTCCGAAAAAGGGTGAGTATAAAAAAGTCCGGCTGCGGTTCCGCAAACCGTCCTTTAATATACTATACAACATATATCGGAAATATGTCATGATATGCAATGCCAGTTTATAATTTAAACAAATTAATCACATGTAAACAATTTAATAATACAATTAGTTCAAATAGTCAAATCATTTTGGTTAGAACTTAATTAATCCCCAGCAGAGTCGCCATTTCTTTTTTATCAAAAAATATACATGTGTAGTAAAAAAAAGAAAAGAAATGACTAAATTTTGAAAAATCAATTAATCTTATGATTTAAGAAAAATCGACTTTCAAATTGACAGAGTCGCCACTTAATTTTGAGAAAATTAAGAAAACTTATAATTTATTTATTTTTTCAAAAGATTTAAAAAAAGATAAAAATCAATTGAAAAGGGTTCGAAGTTAAATGTACATTTCGAGAAGGTGTTAGGCCCTCGGAATGCCCGCTAACTCGCGGTTGACCGGCGATTTGACTAAAACTGACATTTTATCTTAATTTTCAAATATTGACTAAGTAGAGAAACTTTAGTATTTTTATTTACTTATTTATTACTACTTCATTTTACTTTATTATTTAAAGGGGAAATGAACTAAAATGAAATAAGTTAAAGTATTAACAAGGCTAATAAATAAACATTCATACAAATATATATATAAACTAAGAAACATATATATGTAGCTAAAAATTTAATACCTATAACGATAGAAAATGGTTATCATTAGGGATTAATTAAATTAGAACCAAAATTAAATAATATGTTAGTGGCTACAATAATAAATAAAGAGTAGGTATAGAAGCGTCAAGTTTGGGCCTTTGACCCAAATTACCAAGTCTTGAACCTGTCCTAAATCTAAAAATTTTGTCCAAAATGGATTTGGGCCCAAATTTCACCAAGGTGACTGCTGGAAACTGTTATGGCTTTTGGGCCTATCTGCTTTGGAAAATCAGCGTATACATTTGATGTATACTGATATATAAGACCTGTATATAATTTGTTTTTGTGTATATTGGGATGTATACGGAATGTATGATGTACCAGATCAATTTTCCAGTACCTGTATAAATTTTTGACCTGTATATCGTACAGTTCAACTGTATATCAGTGTATATGACAACATATCAGCCCCTTTTTGAGCCTTTTTGGAAACCTGCGAATTAATTCCCAACAACATATTTGCTGCTTTCACCTGCATATCATGTTTTCCAAGGGCTGGACGACTCGGAGATGCCAGGGAGATAAGTCCGTCATGGACTCAAAGCGGATCATGCAACAACAAAAAAATAAATAAATAAATAAATAAATACTTGAGATAAGAGAAACAATTAAAACAAGACTTAATTAAAATAGGAGTTTATGAAGAAACATGAGCAAGGATACAATATCATGCCAAAAAAGAAAATATTAAAAAATAAATAAAATAAAATAAACTTCAAAGCAACAACATTTAACACAGAACTTGAACCAACACATTTGATATTTCTATGAATCAGTTGTGTAAACACATAATTGAATTTTTATTATTATAGGAACAAGCATAAGGGATAGGGCCAAAATGAACATTAATATTTAAGACCAAATCAAGTGATAAATATGAATAGAACATCACAAAAAAATAAAAATAAAAAAAATAAAAATGAAAAATAAAATAAAAATAAATAAATAAATAAATAAAAAACTAACAGTAAATAAAACAGTAGGAACATGAGAAACGCTACTAAAATGTCATATACCAAAACCTAATACACGAAAGCTAAAACAAAGCTAATTAACATATAACAAATAGAAGAGCTGGGAATTAAATAATACAAAGCTAAGAAAGAATTTACTTGGTTCTGGGCAGCGAACCGAAATTACGAGTTTGACGGAGACGATTCCACCACCTCTCCAAACTCGTAAAGCCACAAAAAATATTTTAAAAATATTGAACTATGGAACCAAGAACTCCCGAAAAATATGGGTACTCTTTGGTCTCCTCTTTTTTTTTTCTTTGGTGCAATGAAGAGGGACTTATATAGAACCAATTTTTGGTTCAAAATAGATGTGGGAAGCGATGTGGGACAAATGCAAAAAATCTAAAATTTGTCTATTTGAAAGGTTTAGAGTAATTTGGTTAATAGGAAGAATTCACATAAATTAATTTAGCGAGCTTCTTAATCTTAACAAAAATAAAATAATTAATTTAATCGTAAACTTAGTGATTCAAAAATATAACCATGATTTAAACTAATTTAAAAGATTACTCACTAAATTTAAAATATTTTTGAGATGGTTTTTGAATAATCATAAAATATACTAATTATATACATAATTATGTAAAATATAGATATTATCTAAAAACATTAAGAAACGGCAAAAATTATTCAAAATAACGCAAACGTTATGTTTTTCGTAAATTTATAAAACTAATTATTTTAAATTGTTTGAGAATTTAAGAAGCTCATGAATTAATTCCTACCGGGTAGGGTCAAAATTGGGTGTCAACAATATATTCACCCGGATTCTCTCGAATAGAATGATCTAGTTTAACTTGACACAAAATTTTAAAAAATAAAAAAAGTTTTGAATCTTGTGGTCCTAAACGAACGTTATGTTAAATGTATAAAAGATTTGAGCGATAGGTAGACTTATTTCTGATGAGTAAAAGATTTTATTTACTTACTGGTTAATATTTCTTTAATAGTCCATCCCTCCATTTATTTACTTACTGGTTAATATTCATTTTGTTAATTAATTATTTAGACTTATTTTCACCTATGTGTTAGAGGCACAAATTCAATATCAATAGATATTCCCAAGCAATACGCAATTCAACACTAAAATCAAAATCATCAGATCTGAATTCTGATATTAATGCTTTAATTTACATCAAACTTCTTATGCAAGAGTATTACTTTATTTTAATTTATGTGATTACTTTTGAATTTTGAGATTCAATCAAGTCTATCTTTAATTTGATCGTAATTCTTTTTATATATTTTAGAAATATTTTTAATTGACAAATGTTGTATCTTATAATATATATACATACATACATATATATATATATATATATATTTAATGATTAAACTAAAATTGTTAACTATCAAAATTCAAATTATGCCACAGTATAAAAGGGAGTATATATTAGAAAGAAAACATAGACTCTTACTGTAAACAAACAAGTAGGGCTCTTATTTTATCATTCACAAGAGTACTCAAGGTTTCCACATATACTTTGCTTGATATATATTTTAAGGTTTCCGAATCAATTCAAATATAGTCTAATTTTTTTTTCCAATACCAAAGCACTAATGATTTTTTTTGTTCTAATTTGACTCGATTTGCAATATTAAATGCAACAAATAGACTCTAATTCTAATTCGTCATGGTTAGAATTGCTAAACCTGTTTGGTTTGGTTGGGATAATAATTAAGTTCTTATATATCCCAATCCCTCGAACCAAACCAAGTCGAATTGTTTTAACAACATAGCCCAAAAACATAAATTCATACCCACTTGATTTATACAACATAAAATAAGCTATGTTATTGAAAAAAAGGATTAAGAAGAAAAAATTCATAAACGGAATACGACAATTGATAAAAAAAAATAAACATCTATGCTATTAAAGATGATACTACTTTAAGGTACGATGCCTTTGTTACCTCTTCTTTTCGAGTAGCTTTAATTCTTGATCTGTTACATTCATAGTCATAATCGCTATTACATCTATGACTGTACGCATAAATAGTATAACAAGAATATAATTACTTAGCCATCTACAAGAACGGCACCCACTAGCCACTGTGTTGTATCCGCGTCGACCAATACACCCACCCGCTTTACCCATACTAATCGATTTGTGGTGAATAGATTTGGCCATACTAATATTAAATCCACAAACTATATGATATGATACTATAATCTTAGGTAGGTATCTAGGTAGGTATCTTTGAGTCATAGTGTTAGATTTACTTTTTCCCTATTACTGCAATAACACAATTATTTGATACTACATTCTTCAAACCATGTAGGTATCTCTGAAACATAGTGATTGATTTGGATTTACTACACTATGATTTGATAATATATGACTGTTCTTCCCTGTTATTGCAATAACATGACTAACCGCACCATTAATCCGATAATTTGATACTACACTTTTCAACCCAAGGAAGACGCGATTGAATACTCCCATTGACATTCTCACAATAAACAAATAGTTTCTTATTATGAAAAAATAGAAATATACTTGATCTTTTCAATACCCTTTATATAAATAAAATATCATATATATAAACCTTTTTCTTTTTCCAAAACCTATTTGAATGAGATAATGATTTACAAATCCAATTACTAATGGGACTCATCTATCTAGTCTTTTCTAAATATAGAAATCCTTATGAAACACAATAAATTATTAGGTAAAAATAAAAGAACACAGACAAATTTAATTTAATAAATAATAAAAAATTATATACTATTGTATAGTAGCAGCGCTTTTTGTTTCAAACTTTTTTCAACTGCAGGCAGCGTTTGCTTTTTAATCCAGAAGTCACATTTTTTTTTCTTTTTTCTTTTTACCTATTAACTTATTATTAAGTATTAATCAATAATTATTTTTTAACTAATTAATTTAATTTTTTGACTTTTTTTTATATGATTAAATATATCTGATTAAAAAAAAAATCTCTTCACCCTTGAAATCCTGACTTTTCCTTTAATCTTTTGAACAACAAAAAATTGTCATTAATTAAAGCTTCAGTCTTCCGTTCATCGCCTAATCATGCTCTCACATTTAGCCACAAGACGAATAATTCTATCTGAATTTAAAATTGATTTAATCAATGAGTCTACTGAACATTAGAGACGAATCCAAAAATTTGAAGATTTTGATGCGCCAATAGTATCTTAATTTAGGTAGTTAACAAAATTTTTACTATAATTAACGAATAATGTAGTATTTGATTAATAACTAATGGCTGAAATATGATCTACAAGCTAAACTTAAAATAAATAAGACTAAATCGTATTTCCACGAGTGATTTCTCTAGCTCGTACCAACTAAACAAGATTTCTAGTAGTTGTAAAACTATTAAAATGACACTAATTGTTTGTTCAATCTCACCAAATAAACAAAAATTTATAAAATCACATAGTAAAGTATTACATAACTATTTCTTTTCCACTTAAGTAAATATTTCATCTAACTTTAATTCAATAAAAAAATTGAACATAAATTATAGTGTACTAGTGTTTAATATAATCCTCCCACGTACTAACAGAATCAATTTTTGATATTTTCTTTTACCCTTTAGGCTTCAAACTCGTATTTTTTCCATTCTTTTACGAAAGATTAGATTAGAGTGAGATGTGGGCTTATTTCTAACGAAATAAAAGAGATTGATTAACTGAAAAAATATATATATCTTCTAAGCATGATTTATACATTTTGATGGTAAAAAATATATGATTTTTAATAGATTGATAAATTTATCAAGGGAAATAGTATCAAGGATTGTACGATTTTCTCCTGCGTGAGTAGTTGTAAATTTGATTAGCATTTAAATATAATATATTCACCCGGATTCTCTCGAATAGAATAATCTAGTTTAACTTGACACAAAATTTTAAAAAATAAAAAATATTTTGAATCTTGTGGTCCTAAACGAACGTTATGTTAAATGTATAAAAGATTAGAGCGAGAGGTAGACTTATTTCTGACGAGTAAAAGATTTTATTTACTTACTGGTTAATATTTCTTTAATAGTCCATCCCTCGATTTATTTACTTACTGGTTAATATTTCTTTAATAGTCCATCCCTCCATTTATTTACTTACTGGTCAATATTCATTTTGTTAATTAATTATTTAGACTTATTTTCACCTATGTGTTAGAGGCACAGATTCAATATCAATAGATATTCCCAAGCAATAGGCAATTCAACACTAAAATCAAAATCGTCAGATCTGAATTCTGATATTAATGCGATTACTTTCGAATTTTGAAATTCAATCAAGTCTATCTTTAATTTGATCGTAATTCTTTTTATATATTTTAGAAATATTTTTAATTGACAAATGTTGTATCTTATAATATATATATATATATATATATATATATATATATATATATATATATATATATATATTACGTAATTTTCAAATATATATATATATATTTAACGGTCTAACTAAAATTGTTAACTATCAAAATTCAAATTATGCCACAGTATAAAAGGGAGTATATATTAGAAAGAAAACATAGACTCTTACTGTAAACAAACAAGTAGGGCTCTTATTTTATCATTCACAAGAGTACTCAAGGTTTCCACATATACTTTGCTTGATATATATTTTAAGGTTTCCAAATCAATTCAAATATAGTCTAATTTTGTTTTCCAATACCAAAGCACTAATGATTTTTTTTCTTCTAATTTGACTCGATTTGCAATATTAAATGCAACAAACAGACTCTAGTTCTAATTCGTCATGGTTAGAATTGCTAAACCTGTTTGGTTTGGTTGGGATAATAATAATTAAGTTCTTATATATCCCAACCCAATAGGTTTAACAACATAGACCAAAAACATAAATTCATACCAATTGATTTTTACAAATAAAATAAGCTATGTTATTGGGGGAAAAAAGGATTAAGAAGAAAATATTCATAAACGGAATACGACAATTGATTAAAAAAAATAATCTATGCTATTAAAAACGATACTACTTTAAGGTACGATGCCTTTGTTCTCTCTTCTTTTCGAGTAGCTTTAATTCTTGATCCGTTGCATTCATAGCCATAATCGATATTAAATCTATGATTGTATGCATAAATAGTATAACAAGAATATAATTACTTAGCCATCTACAAGAACGGCACCTACTAGCCACTGTGTTGTATCCGCGTCCACCAATACACCCACCCGCTTTACCCATACTAATCGATTTGTGGTGAATAGATTTGGCCATACTAATATTAAATCCACAAATTGTATGATATGATACTATACTCTTAGGTAGGTATCTAGGTAGGTATCTCTGAGTCATAGTAATAGATTTACTCTTCCCTATTACTGCAATAACACGATGATTTGATACTACATTCTTCAAACCATGTAGATATCTCTGACCCATAGTGATTGATTTGGGATTTACTACATTATGATTTGATAATATATGACTGTTCTTCCCTGTTATTGCAATAACATGACTAACCGCACCATTAATCCGATAATTTGATACTACACTCTTCAACCCAAAAAAGACACGATTGAATACTCCCATTGACATTCTCACAATAAACAAATAGTTTCTTATTATGAAAAAAAAAGGAAATATACTTGATCTTTTCAATACCCTTTATATAAATAAAATATCATATATATAAACCTTTTTCTTTTTCCAAAACCTATTTGAATGAGATAATGATTTACAAATCCAATTACTAATGGGACTCATCTATCTAGTCTTTTCTAAATATAGGAATCCTTATGAAACACAATAAAATATTAGGTAAAAATAAAAGGACACACACAAATTTAATTTAATAAATAATAAAAAATTATATACTATTATATACTAGCAGCGCTTTTTGTTTCAAACTTTTTTCAACTGCAGACAGCGTTTCCTTTTTAATGAGTCCGGAGCTAAAACGGTAAAAAAGATTGTCAAAAATTCCAAAAGGGCATATCAATTTTTTTTAAAACCAAAACGGCAAAATCGCTCAGGATGTAGCGATTTTGTCCGTGAAATAAAACGAAATCATCTAGGCATTGATTTCACCCTCCATGTGCTTGGTGGAGATTTAGCGAAGGATACAAAGCTTCAGAATTATTTCAATCGCCTTTACCTTAGCTGGGTTAGTGGTAACGTCATTGATCTAATTAGTGGGAAATGTACACCAGACTCCCCAGCTTCTAGTAACCTCAAAAGTCGATACCAGGATATCTCATTTCCTAGCATCATTCTGTTATGGGGATTGTCATCTAAACTAAAAGCTAGGGAGATAAAAGCTTGTATAGCACAAGCCTTTGGCCCAAATTCTGTTTCCTCTGTCTACCATTTGGATGAAAGCGCTGTCTTTATTCAGTTTAGCAAGCCAGAACTGGTTTCTAAGTTTCTAGAAATGAAGGAAACTCTAAGTAGGAACAGTGATCCAATATCCGTGTTGCATCCTCTTTCAAATATTCTGAACGGGGAATACACTCATGCAGCTACCTACGATGTATATCAACAAATATGCAGTTCATCCATCTCAAATAAATTATTCGCTGATCAAGCTGAAGCTGTTGGTATCAAACACAAAAAAGTGTCTTCTAGGGGAAGTCGAGGGAAAAGGGAAACGAGGTATGTGACAAAGAAACCAAAGTTAGGATGTTTGATGAGAAAGCAGATGATGTGATGAGTTCACCATATGGCTGCTCTGAAACAGATCGATCTGCGGAATCTTTTTATCTAGATGAAGTTCTGGCAAGCAATAGGAGTAGTTATTCCTAGTTTATGTATCATGTATATGTAGATCATTTTTTGGCCAGGTAATAGATATTATTTGTTCCTCTGCAACATGTATAGTGAGATTGTGTAACACACATTATCAAGGAACTAAAAATATCATTCTAATGCTTCTTCATGAACAGATTTGTCTCTTCATTTTAAGTGTTTATTTTTTGTGTTATTAATACTTTTCTTGGCCTTCTCCCTATGATAAGTTTTACACAATGCTAAGTGTTATTTTTAAAATTATATATATAACAAATTTAAACCTCCTTATCTTTTTCTTATATATTTATTTCTTTATATTTTGAATTTCTTAGATGAAAAATTCTGATCATGTCATTGTGGGTACAAAGTTCTATTATATATAGGAAACTTTCACATATACCCACTTAAAAATAATTATTTTACTCTTTATAGGTATAATTTGATAATTACAAAGCAGTTTGATTGTATTGACGGATTGATATACTAATTTCTAATGCTATATTGTACTACAGTTTGATTATATTTTCTCCAATATCCAAAAGTATTCTATTTGATTGATTTATCATCATCATATGTTAAGATATAATTACTATCAATAACAACATTCAGAAATCAAATATACAACAAACATGCAATCAAGTAAGTGTACTTTGCTTCAACTATTCTCTTGTCACAACTCACTCGTTATATAAAAAATAAATAAATTTAAATCTCGGATTGATTTTTTTAGTAAAAAAACTTAAATCAATTCAAATATAGTCGAAATTTTTTTTCCAATATCAAACCACTAATGATTTGTTGTTTGTTTTTTAATTTGACTCGATTTACGATATTAGATGTAACAAATAGACTCTAGTTCTAACTAGTCTAATTCGTCATGGTTAGAATTCTAAACCTGTTTGGGTTTGGTTGGGATAATAATAATTAAGTTCTTATAATCCCAACCAATAGTTTTAACAACATAGACCAAAAACATAAATTCATACCAATTGATTTTTACAACATAAAATAAGCTATGT
>CM040624.1:97016993-97036140 GCA_022817965.1 Solanum lycopersicoides | reverse complement strand
AAAAGTCAGGATTTCAAGGGTGAAGAGATTTTTTTTTAATCATATAAAAAAAAGTCAAAGAATTAAATTAATTAGTTAAAAAAATTATTGATTAATACTAAATAATAAGTTAATAAGTAAAAAAAAATTAAAAAAAATGTGCCTTCTGGATTAAAAAGGAAACGCAGTTGAAAAAAATTGAAACAAAAAGCGCTGTTTATTGTGTTTCATAAGGTATTTATTTTTATTTTTATTGTGTTTCATAAGGATTCCTATATTTAGAAAAGACTAGATAGATGAGTCCCATTAGTAATTGGATTTGTAAATCATTATCTCATTCAAATAGGTTTTGGAAAAAGAAAAATGTTTATATATATGATATTTTATTTATATAAAGGGTATTGAAAAGATCAAGTATATTTCGTTTTTTTTCATAATAAGAAACTATTTGTTTATTGTGAGAATGTCAATGGGAGTATTCAATCGTGTCTTTCTTGGGTTGAAGAGTGTAGTATCAAATTATCGGATTAATGGTGCGGTTAGTCATGTTATTGCAATAACAGGGAAGAACAGTCATATATTATCAAATCATAGTGTAGTAAATCCCAAATCAATCACTATGTATCAGAGATACTACATGGTTTGAAGAATGTAGTATCAAATCATCGTGTTATTGCAGTAAAGGAAAGAGTAAATCTACACTATGACTCAGAGATACCTACCTAGATACCTACCTAAGAGTATAGTATCATATCATACAATTTGTGGATTTAATATTAGTATGGCCAAATCTATTCACCACAAATCGCTTCGTATGGGTAAAGCGGGTGGGTGTATTGGTGGACGCGGATACAACACAGTGGCTAGTAGGTGCCGTTCTTGTAGATGGCTAAGTAATTATATTCTTGTTTTACTATTTATGCATACAATCATAGATTTAATATCGATTATGGCTATGAATGCAACAGATCAAGAATTAAAGCTACTCGAAAAGAAGAGGGAACAAAGGCATCTACCTTAAAGTCGTATCGTTTTTAATAGCATAGATTTTTTATTTTTATTTTATCAATTGTCGTATTCCGTTTATGAATCTTTTCTTCTTAATCCTTTTTTTTCAATAACATAGCTTATTTTATGTTGTAAAAATCAATTGGGTGTGAATTTATGTTTTTGGTCTATGTTGTTAAAACTATTGGGATTGGGATATATAAGAACTTAATTATTATTATCCCAACCAAACCAAACAGGTTTAGCAATTCTAACCATGACGAATTAGAACTAGAGTCTGTTTGTTGCATTTAATATTGCAAATCGAGTCAAATTAGAAGAAAAAAAATCATTAGTGCTTTGGTATTGGAAAAAAAAATTAGACTATATTTGAATTGATTTGGAAACCTTAAAATATATATCAAGCAAAGTATATGTGGAAACCTTGAGTACTCTTGTGAATGATAAAATAAGAGCCCTACTTGTTTGTTTACAGTAAGAGTCTATGTTTTCTTTCTACTGTGGCCTCCCTTTTATACTGTGGCATAATTTGAATTTTGATAGTTAACAATTTTAGTTTGACCGTTAAATATAATATATATATATATATATATATATATATATATATATATATATATATATATATATTATAAGATACAACATTTGTCAATTAAAAATATTTCTAAAATATATAAAAAGAATTACGATCAAATTAAAGATAGACTTGATTGAATCTCAAAATTCGAAAGTAATCACATAAATTGAAATAAAAGTAATACTCCTGCATAAGAAGTTTGATGTAAATTAAAGCATTAATATCAGAATTCAGATCTGATGATTTTGATTTTAGTGTTGAATTGCCTATTGCTTGGGAATATCTATTGATATTGAATCTGTGCCTCTAACACATAGGTGAAAATAAGTCTAAATAATTAATTAACAAAATGAATATTAACCAGTAAGTAAATAAATGGAGGGATGGACTATTAAAGAAATATTAACCAGTAAGTAAATAAAATCTTTTACTCGTCAGAAATAAGTCTACCTCTCGCTCTAATCTTTTATACATTTAACATAACGTTCGTTTAGGACCACAAGATTCAAAACATTTTTTATTTTTTAAAATTTTGTGTCAAGTTAAACTAGATCATTCTATTCGAGAGAATCCGGGTGAATATATTATATTTAAATGCTAATCAAATTTACAACTACTCACGCAGGAGAAAATCGTACAATCCTTGATACTATTTCCCTCGATAAATTTATCAATCTATTAAAAATCATATTTTTTTTACCATCAAAATGTATAAATCATGCTTAGAAGATATATATATATTTTTTCAGTTAATCAATCTCTTTTATTTCGTTAGAAATAAGTTCACATCTCACTCTAATCTAATCTTTCTAAAAGAATGGAAAAATTACGAGTTTGAAGCCTAAAGGGTAAAAAAAAATATCAAAAATTTCAAAAGAGTACATAATTTTTTTTAAAACCAAAACGGATCTATCAGCGATTTTGTTCATTTTAAAAAAAAAAAAAATGCTGCGATTATTTTCGTGGGAAGTTTTTTTTTTTTTTTTTTAAATAGCAGCCAATGAACATTTAATGTTTTTTTTTTTTTAAAACATTCTTCAGTAAATATTTTCTTTTAAAAATATCGTTGCCAATTCTTTTTTTAAAAAAGTCGTATTAAATGTTTGTAATTTTTCTTTTTAATTTCGATCAAAATAAAAATCGCATTACAATTTTTAGTAAATATTTCAGTAAAAAAAAAAAAAAAATCCAAATTATTATATTTTATTTAAAATCACTGCAATTGCAGCATTTATATATTTAAAAGTCTCTTTCTTTTTAGTGAATTTTTTATTATAAAAATGCTGCTTGGTGGAAATTTTTTCTAAAAAATAAAATCAGTGCCAATTTTTTAAAATTGTAAAATTATTTTTTAATATTTATTCACCAACATTTAATACAAAAAATTTTAAAGCAATTGACAGCAATATTTTAATAAAAATTAGTTCAGAAAAATAGCTGCCAAGATTTTATTTTATTTTTTAAAAAAAAACTTCCCAAAAAAATAAAACTCTCTCACTTAAATTGCTGCCTAGGCAGCGATATTAAAAAAATTTAGAATTTTTTTTCAATGAAAAGGCTGAAGTCACAACAATTTTATTTTTTTAAAATAAAAATTTACAAAAAACCCTGACCATGCAGCGATATTCTTTGGATAAAAAATTTCGCCAAAATCGCTGACGTAGCAGCGATTTTGATCAAAGACGTGAAAGCAAAATCGCTACATCAATAGCGATTTGCCTTTTGGTTAAAAAAAAAATTGATGTATCCCTTTGGAATTTTTGACATTTTCTTTTGCCCTTTAGGCTTCGGACTCGAAAAATTACTTGGGTGAGTGTTTTTTAATAAATAATTACGAATGTTAGTTATATGTTTTTATTTATTACCATTTATATACTATGTTAAATCTACAATATGTACTAAAAGTGAATTAAGTATGCAATATATATGTATGATAACTATCTTTAAAAATGTATTATGCTTGTTTGGTAAGAATATGAGACATTATATTATAAGTGTTTTAAAATGTGTGATAAATGTATTATCCATTAATAAAATTAAACTTATATTATATATGAATAATAAATTAATTGTTCTTGATAATATAAATTAAAAGTATTTTATAAATGTATTAAAAGTGATCAAATAGGGAAAAAAAAGATTATTGCTATAAATGGTAAATATTTTTTATTTATATTATATTTACCTAAGTTTCCATAAAAGAATTATAATTATATGTCAAATTCTTCCTTATCTCTATTCCCTTCGAGATTCACAGTATATTGTCAAAATTTTATTTTTATAAATTATAACTTATTCGGATATTACCTGCATCAAAATATGTTAATAAAGTTATTTCACTATAAACTCATAAAAAATGACAATAATATTTATTTTTCATCTATTTCATTTTAGAATTACATTAACTTATATACTCAATTAATATTTCTCATTCCTCTTCTTTGGGTTAAACTTTATATTTGTATGATAAAGTTATTTTTATATACATTAAATAACAACAATATTATGATCTTAAAAAGTATATGAAAAACAGTTACTCTACAAAAATCTCAAAAAAGTGTACAAATACAAGTTAAAAATTGTTTTAGAGAAGGAAATCAAGTTACAAACTGTTTAATAATATTGACTTCTTCTAAAAAAAGTGATACATATTTGTCTTACCCAAATAAGATCATCTACCATTTCTTTGTTAGGATATTTTTTTATACGGGAAAATTTATTCTGTTAGTAGGTATTTGTTTATGCGATATCATATTACGATATGAAATTGTGAAATTAAATTAACGTTTGGATATGTGATTTTACGTTGATTTCATCACATAATTTCATATTACGAGACGTAATTCTATATCATGAGATGTGATTCTATATTCTCCAAAAATCATGTTATGGGAATTTCATATCATGATTTGAGATAATTTTAATACAAAAAATTATATTTTGTTACAACAACTCCATATTTATATCTACTAACCATTTATTTCATATGTAAATAAAATTTATAATCACATCATTACTTTTTAAAATTTACTATTCACACCAACATTAAATTTATTATTATCACCAACATATAGTCACTTAAATTGAGTCCGAAGCCTAAAGGTATAAAATTTTAACAAAATTCCAAAACGGTATATAAATTTTCATTTTAACCAGAGCAAAATCGCTTTAATAGCAGCGATTTACTTATTTTAAATATTTAAATTATTTTTTTTAAAGGATTTCCAATATTAATCTTTTTTTAATAAATCGCTGCTTAGGCAGCGATTTAACTTAAATTATTTATTTTAATTTTCTTTAAAAAAAATTAAAGCAAATCGCTGCATTATTTTAAAAAAATGGTACAAATTGCTGCGTCTGCAGCGATTTAATTAATTTTTTTTTTAAAAAAATCAAAAATATAAAATCGCTGCTATTGCAGTGATTTACTAAAAAATATATTTAAAAAATTTAAATATAAAAAATACTGTAGCTATTTACCAAAAAGAAATTTTTAATTTTTTTTATCTAAAGCAGCGATTTAATTTACAAAAGTAAAAAAATTTATACAAATCGCTGCCTAGGGCAGCGATTTGCTTTAAATATATTTTTTTAAAAATTTAAAATAAATAATTTAAGTTAAAAAAATTAATATTGGAAATCGCGCATGATTTATTTAAATTTTATTTTATAAAAAATATTTAAAATTAGCAAATCGCTGCTATTGCAACCATTTTGCTTTTTCCGGCGAGCAAAATCAAATAACATCTTTTTAGCCGCCTAAAGGAAGTATTCAAAGATAAGATAAAGCCAGTGATTTTGCCGTTTTGGTTAAAATGAAAATTTATATACCGTTTTGGAATTTTTGTTAAAATTTTATACCTTTGGACTCCGGACTCCACTTTAACTGACACCAACCAATTGTTGAGTAATAAATTTGTTATCTTCATTTACTTCAACACCTAATTAATTACTTATACCGTTTTGTATTTGATACAACTCAAAGTAACAATGTATTGGTTCGTCTTCTCTGTTGCTTGATCGAGAAATACAAGTTCAACGTGAGGAAATTGTTCGTACTACGTGGGAGGATTATATTAAACACTAGTACACTATAATTTATGTTCAATTTTTTTTATTGAATTAAAGTTAGATGAAATAGTTACTTAAGTGAAAAAGAAATAGTTATGTAATACTTTATTATGTGATTTTATAAATTTTTGTTTATTTGGTGAGATTGAACAAATAATTAGTGTCATTTTAATAGTTTTACAACTACTAGAAATCTTGTTTAGTTCGTACGAGCTAGAGAAACCACTCGTGGAAATACGATTTAGTCTTATTTATTTTAAGTTTAGCTTGTAGATCATATTTTAGCCATTAGTTATTAATCAAATACTACATTATTCGTTAATTATAGTAAAAATTTCGTTAATTTCCTAAATTAAGATAGTATTGGCGCATCAAAATCGTCAAATTTTTGGATTCGTCTCTAATGTTCAGTAAACTCATTGATTAAATCAATTTTAAATTCAGATAGAATTATTCGTCTTGTGGCTAAATGTGAGAGCATGATTAGGCGATGAACGGAAGACTGAAGCTTTAATTAATGATAATTTTTTGTTGTTCAAAAGTTTAAAGGAAAAGTGAGGATTTCAAGGGTGAAGAGATTTTTTTTTAATCAGATATATTTAATCACATAAAAAAAAGTCAAAAAATTAAATTAATTAGTAAAAAATAATTATTGATTAATACTTAATAATAAGTTAATAAGTAAAAAGAAAAAAGAAAAAAAATGTGCCTTCTGGATTAAAAAGGAAACGCTGCCTGCAGTTGAAAAAAGTTTGAAACAAAAAGCGTTGCTAGTATACAATAGTATATAATTTTTTATTATTTATTAAATTAAATTTGTGCGTGTCCTTTTATTTTAACCTAATATTTTATTGTGTTTCATCAGGATTCCTATATTTAGAAAAGACTAGATAGATGAGTCCCATTAGTAATTGGATTTGTAAATCATTATCTCATTCAAATAGGTTTTGGAAAAAGAAAAAGATTTATATATATGATATTTTATTTATATAAAGGGTATTGAAAAGATCAAGTATATTTCTTTTTTTTCATAATAAGAAACTATTTGTTTATTGTGAGAATGTCAATGGGAGTATTCAATCGCATCTTTCTTGGGTTGAAAAGTGTAGTATCAAATTATCGGATTAATGGTGCGGTTAGTCATGTTATTGCAATAACAGGGAAGAACAGTCATATATTATCAAATCATAGTGTAGTAAATCCCAAATCAATCACTATGTATCAGAGATACCTACATGGTTTGAAGAATGTAGTATCAAATCATCGTGTTATTGCAGTAATAAGGAAGAGTAAATCTAACACTATGACTCAGAGATACCTACCTAAGAGTATAGTATCATATCATACAATTTGTGGATTTAATATTAGTATGGCCAAATCTATTCACCACAAATCGCTTAGTATGGGTAAAGCGGGTGGGTGTATTGGTGGACGCGGATACAACACAGTGGCTAGTGGGTGCCGTTCTTGTAGATGGCTAAGTAATTATATTCTTGTTATACTATTTATGCATACAATCATAGATTTAGTAGGTATTATGGCTATGAATGCAACGGATCAAGAATTAAAGCTACTCGAAAAGAAGAGGGAACAAAGGCATCGTACCTTAAAGTAGTATCGTTTTTAATAGCATAGTTTTTTTTTTTAATCAATTGTCGTATTCCGTTTATGAATCTTTTCTTCTTAATCCTTTTTTTTCAATAACATAGCTTATTTTATGTTGTAAAAATCAATTGGGTATGAATTTATGTTTTTGGTCTATGTTGTTAAAACTATTGGGATTGAGATATATAAGAACTTAATTATTATTATCCCAACCAAACCAAACCGGTTTAGTAATTCTAACCATGACGAATTAGAACTAGAGTCTATTTGTTACATCTAATATCGTAAATCGAGTGAAATTAAAAAAAAAATCATTAGTGGTTTGATATTGGAAAAAAATATTCTACTATATTTGAATTGATTTAAGTTTTTTACTAAAAAAATCAACTCGAGATTTAAATTCATTTAATTTTTATATAACGAGTGAGTTGTGACAAGAGAATAGTTGAAGCAAAGTACAGTTGATTGTCATCTTTGTTGCATATTTGATTTCTGAATGTTGGTTATTGATAGTAATTATAGTCTTAACATATGATGATGATAAATCAATCAAATAGAATACTTTTGGATATTGGAGAAAATATAATCAAACTGTAGTACAATATAGCATTAGAAATTAGTCATATATTATCAAATCATAGTGTAGTAAATCCCAAATCAATCACTATGTATCAGAGATACCTACATGGTTTGAAGAATGTAGTATTAAGTCATCGTGTTATTGCAGTAATAGGGAAGAGTAAATCTAACACTATGACTCAGAGATACCTACCTAAGAGTATAGTATCATATCATACAATTTGTGGATTTAATACTAGTATGGCCAAATCCATTCACCACAAATAGGTTAGTATGGGTAAAGCGGGTGGGTGTATTGGTGGACGCGGATACAACACAGTGGCTAGTAGGTGCCGTTCTTGTAGATGGCTAAGTAATTATATTCTTGTTATACTATTTATGCATACAATCATAGATTTAATATCGATTATGGCTATGAATGCAACGGATCAAGAATTAAAGCTACTCGAAAACAAGAGAGAACAAAGGCATCGTACCTTAAAGTAGTATCATTTTTAATAGCATAGATTTTTTTTTTAATCAATTGTCGTATTCCGTTTATGAATCTTTTCTTCTTAATCCTTTTTTTCCCCAATAACATAGCTTATTTTATATATAAAAATCAATTGGTATGAATTTATGTTTTTGGTCTATGTTGTTAAAACTATTGGGTTGGGATATATAAGAACTTAATTATTATTATCCCAACCAAACCAAACAGGTTTAACAATTCAAACCATGACGAATTAGAACTAGAGTCTGTTTGTTGCATTTAATATTGCAAATCGAGTCAAATTAGAAGAAAAAAAATCATTAGTGCTTTGGTATTGGAAAACAAAATTAGACTATATTTGAATTGATTTGGAAACCTTAAAATATATATCAAGCAAAGTATATGTGGAAACCTTGAGTACTCTTGTGAATGATAAAATAAGAGCCCTACTTGTTTGTTTACAGTAAGAGTCTATGTTTTCTTTCTAATATATACTCCCTTTTATACTGTGGCATAATTTGAATTTTGATAGTTAACAATTTTAGTTAGACCGTTAAATATATATATATATATATATTTGAAAATTACGTAATATATATATATATATATATATATATATATTATAAGATACAACATTTGTCAATTAAAAATATTTCTAAAATATATAAAAAGAATTACGATCAAATTAAAGATAGACTTGATTGAATTTCAAAATTCGAAAGTAATCACATTAATATCAGAATTCAGATCTGACGATTTTGATTTTAGTGTTGAATTGCCTATTGCTTGGGAATATCTATTGATATTGAATCTGTGCCTCTAACACATAGGTGAAAATAAGTCTAAATAATTAATTAACAAAATGAATATTAACCAGTAAGTAAATAAATGGAGGGATGGACTATTAAAGAAATATTAACCAGTAAGTAAATAAATCGAGGGATGGACTATTAAAGAAATATTAACCAGTAAGTAAATAAAATCTTTTACTCGTCAGAAATAAGTCTACCTCTCGCTCTAATCTTTTATACATTTAACATAACGTTCGTTTAGGACCACAAGATTCAAAATATTTTTTATTTTTTAAAATTTTGTGTCAAGTTAAACTAGATTATTCTATTCGAGAGAATCCGGGTGAATATATTATATTTAAATGCTAATCAAATTTACAACTACTCACGCAGGAGAAAATCGTACAATCCTTGATACTATTTCCCTTGATAAATTTATCAATCTATTAAAAATCATATATTTTTTACCATCAAAATGTATAAATCATGCTTAGAAGATATATATATTTTTTCAGTTAATCAATCTCTTTTATTTCGTTAGAAATGGAAAAATTACAAGTTTGAAGCCTAAAGGGTAAAAAAAATATCAAAAATTTCAAAAGAGTACATAATTTTTTTAAAAACCAAAACGGACCTATCAGCGATTTTGTTCATTTAAAAAAAAAAAAAAAAATAGCTGCGATTTTCGTGGGAATTTTTTTTTTTTTTTTTGCAAATAGCAGCCAATGAACACTTCCTTGGCAGCATAAACTATTTCTTTTTAAAAATGTAGCTGCCAATTATTTATTAAAAAATTATTTAATGTTGGTTAATTTTTTAAAAAATAATTAAAATCAGCGTTTTTATAAATGTTAAAACATTGCTTCTAGTAAAGTTTTCTTTCTAAAAATATCGTTGCCAATTCTTTTTTCTAAAAAATCGTATTAAATGTTTGTAATTTTTCTTTTTTAATTTTGATCAAAATAAAAATCGCATTACAATTTTTAGTAAATATTTCAGTAAAAAAAAATTTAAAAAAAAATCCAAATTATTATATTTTATTTAAAATCACTGCAATTGCAGCATTTATATATTTAAAAGTCTCTTTCTTTTTAGTGAATTTTTTATTATAAAAATGCTGCTTGGTGGAAATTTTTTCTAAAAAATAAAATCAGTGCCAATTTTTTAAAATTGTAAAATTATTTTTTAATATTTATTCACCAACATTTAATACAAAAAATTTTAAAGCAATTGACAGCGATATTTTAATAAAAATTAGTTCAGAAAAATAGCTGCCAAGATTTTTTTTTTATTTTTTTTTAAAAACTTCCCAAAAAGAATAAGTAAAAAAAATTAGATTTTTTTTTCAATGAAAAGGCTGAAGTCACAGCAATTTTATTTTTTTTAAAATAAAAATTTACCAAATTTATTTTTATTTTTATTGTGTTTCATAAGCATTCCTATATTTAGAAAAGACTAGATAGATGAGTCCCATTAGTAATTGGATTTGTAAATCATTATCTCATTCAAATAGGTTTTGGAAAAAGAAAAAGGTTTATATATATGATATTTTATTTATATAAAGGGTATTGAAAAGATCAAGTATATTTCCTTTTTTTTTCATAATAAGAAACTATTTGTTTATTGTGAGAATGTCAATGGGAGTATTCAATCGCGTCTTTCTTGGGTTGAAAAGTGTAGTATCAAATTATCGGATTAACGGTGCGGTTAGTCATGTTATTGCAATAACAGGGAAGAACAGTCATATATTATCAAATCATAGTGTAGTAAATCCCAAATCAATCACTATGTATCAGAGATACCTACATGGTTTGAAGAATGTAGTATCAAATCATCGTGTTATTGCAGTAATAGGGAAGAGTAAATCTAACACTATGACTCAGAGATACCTACCTAGATACCTACCTAAGAGTATAGTATCATATCATACAATTTGTGGATTTAATATTAGTATGGCCAAATCTATTCACCACAAATCGCTTCGTATGGGTAAAGCGGGTGGGTGTATAGGTGGACGCGGATACAACACAGTGGCTAGTAGGTGCCGTTCTTGTAGATGGCTAAGTAATTATATTCTTGTTTTACTATTTATGCATACAATCATAGATTTAATATCGATTATGGCTATGAATGCAACAGATCAAGAATTAAAGCTACTCGAAAAGAAGAGGGAACAAAGGCATCTACCTTAAAGTAGTATCGTTTTTAATAGCATAGATTTTTTTTATTTTTTTTATCAATTGTCGTATTCCGTTTATGAATCTTTTCTTCTTAATCCTTTTTTTTCAATAACATAGCTTATTTTATGTTGTAAAAATCAATTGGGTATGAATTTATGTTTTTGGTCTATGTTGTTAAAACTATTGGGATTGGGATATATAAGAACTTAATTATTATTATCCCAACCAAACCAAACAGGTTTAGTAATTCTAACCATGACGAATTAGAACTAGAGTCTATTTGTTACATCTAATATCGTAAATCGAGTCAAATTAAAAAACAACAACAAATCATTAGTGGTTTGATATTGGAAAAAAAATTTCGACTATATTTGAATTGATTTAAGTTTTTTTACTAAAAAAATCAATCCGAGATTTAAATTTATTTATTTTTTATATAACGAGTGAGTTGTGACAAGAGAATAGTTGAAGCAAAGTACACTTACTTGATTGTCATGTTTGTTGTATATTTGATTTCTGAATGTTGGTTATTGATAGTAATTATAATCTTAACATATGATGATGATAAATCAATCAAATAGAATACTTTTGGATATTGGAGAAAATATAATCAAACTGTAGTACAATATAGCATTAGAAATTAGTATATCAATCCGTCAATACAATCAAACTGCTTTGTAATTATCAAATTATACCTATAAAGAGTAAATAATTATTTTTAAGTGGGTATATGTGAAAGTTTCCCTATATATAATAGAACTTTGTACCCACAATGACATGATCAGAATTTTTCATCTAAGAAATTCAAAATATAAAGAAATAAATATATAAGAAAAAAGATAAGGAGGTTTAAATTTGTTATATATATAAATTTTAAAAATAACACTTAGCATTGTGTAAAACTTATCATAGGGAGAAGGCCAAGAAAAAGTATTAATAACACAAAAAATAAACACTTAAAATGAAGAGACAAATCTGTTCATGAAGAAGCATTAGAATGATATTTTTAGTTCCTTGATAATGTGTGTTACACAATCTCACTATACATGTTGCAGAGGAACAAATAATATCTATTACCTGGCCAAAAATGATCTACATATACATGATACATAAACTAGGAATAACTACTCCTATTTGCTTGCCAGAACTTCATCTAGATAAAAAGATTCCGCAGATCGATCTGTTTCAGAGCAGCCATATGGTGAACTCATCACATCATCTGCTTTCTCATCAAACATCCTAACTTTGGTTTCTTTGTCACATACCTCGTTTCCCTTTTTCCCTCGACTTCCCCTAGAAGACACTTTTTTGTGTTTGATACCAACAGCTTCAGCTTGATCAGCGAATAATTTCTTTGAGATGGATGAACTGCATATTTGTTGATATACATCGTAGGTAGCTGCATGAGTGTATTCCCCGTTCAGAATATTTGAAAGAGGATGCAACACGGATATTGGATCACTGTTCCTACTTAGAGTTTCCTTCATTTCTAGAAACTTAGAAACCAGTTCTGGCTTGCTAAACTGAATAAAGACAGCGCTTTCATCCAAATGGTAGACAGAGGAAACAGAATTTGGGCCAAAGGCTTGTGCTATACAAGCTTTTATCTCCCTAGCTTTTAGTTTAGATGACAATCCCCATAACAGAATGATGCTAGGAAATGAGATATCCTGGTATCGACTTTTGAGGTTACTAGAAGCTGGGGAGTCTGGTGTACATTTCCCACTAATTAGATCAATGACGTTACCACTAACCCAGCTAAGGTAAAGGCGATTGAAATAATTCTGAAGCTTTGTATCCTTCGCTAAATCTCCACCAAGCACATGGAGGGTGAAATCAATGCCTAGATGATTTCGTTTTATTTCACGGACAAAATCGCTACATCCTGAGCGATTTTGCCGTTTTGGTTTTAAAAAAAATTGATATGCCCTTTTGGAATTTTTGACAATCTTTTTTACCGTTTTAGCTCCGGACTCATTAAAAAGGAAACGCTGCCTGCAGTTGAAAAAAGTTTGAAACAAAAAGCGCTGCTAGTATATAATAGTATATAATTTTTTATTATTTATTAAATTAAATTTGTGTGTGTCCTTTTATTTTTACCTAATATTTTATTGTGTTTCATAAGGATTCCTATATTTAGAAAAGACTAGATAGATGAGTCCCATTAGTAATTGGATTTGTAAATCATTATCTCATTCAAATAGGTTTTGGAAAAAGAAAAAGGTTTATATATATGATATTTTATTTATATAAAGGGTATTGAAAAGATCAAGTATATTTCCTTTTTTTTTCATAATAAGAAACTATTTGTTTATTGTGAGAATGTCAATGAGAGTATTCAATCGTGTCTTTTTTGGGTTGAAGAGTGTAGTATCAAATTATCGGATTAATGGTGCGGTTAGTCATGTTATTGCAATAACAGGGAAGAACAGTCATATATTATCAAATCATAATGTAGTAAATCCCAAATCAATCACTATGGGTCAGAGATATCTACATGGTTTGAAGAATGTAGTATCAAATCATCGTGTTATTGCAGTAATAGGGAAGAGTAAATCTATTACTATGACTCAGAGATACCTACCTAGATACCTACCTAAGAGTATAGTATCATATCATACAATTTGTGGATTTAATATTAGTATGGCCAAATCTATTCACCACAAATCGATTAGTATGGGTAAAGCGGGTGGGTGTATTGGTGGACGCGGATACAACACAGTGGCTAGTAGGTGCCGTTCTTGTAGATGGCTAAGTAATTATATTCTTGTTATACTATTTATGCATACAATCATAGATTTAATATCGATTATGGCTATGAATGCAACGGATCAAGAATTAAAGCTACTCGAAAAGAAGAGAGAACAAAGGCATCGTACCTTAAAGTAGTATCGTTTTTAATAGCATAGATTATTTTTTTTAATCAATTGTCGTATTCCGTTTATGAATATTTTCTTCTTAATCCTTTTTTCCCCCAATAACATAGCTTATTTTATTTGTAAAAATCAATTGGTATGAATTTATGTTTTTGGTCTATGTTGTTAAACCTATTGGGTTGGGATATATAAGAACTTAATTATTATTATCCCAACCAAACCAAACAGGTTTAGCAATTCTAACCATGACGAATTAGAACTAGAGTCTGTTTGTTGCATTTAATATTGCAAATCGAGTCAAATTAGAAGAAAAAAAATCATTAGTGCTTTGGTATTGGAAAACAAAATTAGACTATATTTGAATTGATTTGGAAACCTTAAAATATATATCAAGCAAAGTATATGTGGAAACCTTGAGTACTCTTGTGAATGATAAAATAAGAGCCCTACTTGTTTGTTTACAGTAAGAGTCTATGTTTTCTTTCTAATATATACTCCCTTTTATACTGTGGCATAATTTGAATTTTGATAGTTAACAATTTTAGTTAGACCGTTAAATATATATATATATATATTTGAAAATTACGTAATATATATATATATATATATATATATATATATATATATATAAGATACAACATTTGTCAATTAAAAATATTTCTAAAATATATAAAAAGAATTACGATCAAATTAAAGATAGACTTGATTGAATTTCAAAATTCGAAAGTAATCGCATTAATATCAGAATTCAGATCTGACGATTTTGATTTTAGTGTTGAATTGCCTATTGCTTGGGAATATCTATTGATATTGAATCTGTGCCTCTAACACATAGGTGAAAATAAGTCTAAATAATTAATTAACAAAATGAATATTAACCAGTAAGTAAATAAATGGAGGGATGGACTATTAAAGAAATATTAACCAGTAAGTAAATAAATCGAGGGATGGACTATTAAAGAAATATTAACCAGTAAGTAAATAAAATCTTTTACTCGTCAGAAATAAGTCTACCTCTCGCTCTAATCTTTTATACATTTAACATAACGTTCGTTTAGGACCACAAGATTCAAAATATTTTTTATTTTTTAAAATTTTGTGTCAAGTTAAACTAGATTATTCTATTCGAGAGAATCCGGTGAATATATTATATTTAAATGCTAATCAAATTTACAACTACTCACGCAGGAGAAAATCGTACAATCCTTGATACTATTTCCCTTGATAAATTTATCAATCTATTAAAAATCATATATTTTTTACCATCAAAATGTATAAATCATGCTTAGAAGATATATATATTTTTTCAGTTAATCAATCTCTTTTATTTCGTTAGAAATGGAAAAATTACAAGTTTGAAGCCTAAAGGGTAAAAAAAATATCAAAAATTTCAAAAGAGTACATAATTTTTTTAAAAACCAAAACGGACCTATCAGCGATTTTGTTCATTTAAAAAAAAAAAAAAAATAGCTGCGATTTTCGTGGGAAGTTTTTTTTTTTTTTTTGCAAATAGCAGCCAATGAACACTTCCTTGGCAGCATAAACTATTTCTTTTTAAAAATGTAGCTGCCAATTATTTATTAAAAAATTATTTAATGTTGGTTAATTTTTTAAAAAATAATTAAAATCAGCGTTTTTATAAATGTTAAAACATTGCTTCTAGTAAAGTTTTCTTTCTAAAAATATCGTTGCCAATTCTTTTTTCTAAAAAATCGTATTAAATGTTTGTAATTTTTCTTTTTTAATTTTGATCAAAATAAAAATCGCATTACAATTTTTAGTAAATATTTCAGTAAAAAAAATTTAAAAAAAAATCCAAATTATTATATTTTATTTAAAATCACTGCAATTGCAGCATTTATATATTTAAAAGTCTCTTTCTTTTTAGTGAATTTTTTTATTATAAAAATGCTGCTTGGTGGAAATTTTTTCTAAAAAATAAAATCAGTGCCAATTTTTTAAAATTGTAAAATTATTTTTAATATTTATTCACCAACATTTAATACAAAAAATTTTAAAGCAATTGACAGCGATATTTTAATAAAAATTAGTTCAGAAAAATAGCTGCCAAGATTTTTTTTTTTTATTTTTTTAAAAAACTTCCCAAAAAGAATAAGTAAAAAAAATTAGATTTTTTTTTCAATGAAAAGGCTGAAGTCACAGCAATTTTATTTTTTTTAAAATAAAAATTTACCAAATTTATTTTTATTTTTATTGTGTTTCATAAGCATTCCTATATTTAGAAAAGACTAGATAGATGAGTCCCATTAGTAATTGGATTTGTAAATCATTATCTCATTCAAATAGGTTTTGGAAAAAGAAAAAGGTTTATATATATGATATTTTATTTATATAAAGGGTATTGAAAAGATCAAGTATATTTCCTTTTTTTTTCATAATAAGAAACTATTTGTTTATTGTGAGAATGTCAATGGGAGTATTCAATCGCGTCTTTCTTGGGTTGAAAAGTGTAGTATCAAATTATCGGATTAACGGTGCGGTTAGTCATGTTATTGCAATAACAGGGAAGAACAGTCATATATTATCAAATCATAGTGTAGTAAATCCCAAATCAATCACTATGTATCAAAGATACCTACATGGTTTGAAGAATGTAGTATCAAATCATCGTGTTATTGCAGTAATAGGGAAGAGTAAATCTAACACTATGACTCAGAGATACCTACCTAGATACCTACCTAAGAGTATAGTATCATATCATACAATTTGTGGATTTAATATTAGTATGGCCAAATCTATTCACCACAAATCGCTTCGTATGGGTAAAGCGGGTGGGTGTATAGGTGGACGCGGATACAACACAGTGGCTAGTAGGTGCCGTTCTTGTAGATGGCTAAGTAATTATATTCTTGTTTTACTATTTATGCATACAATCATAGATTTAATATCGATTATGGCTATGAATGCAACAGATCAAGAATTAAAGCTACTCGAAAAGAAGAGGGAACAAAGGCATCTACCTTAAAGTAGTATCGTTTTTAATAGCATAGATTTTTTTTATTTTTTTTATCAATTGTCGTATTCCGTTTATGAATCTTTTCTTCTTAATCCTTTTTTTTCAATAACATAGCTTATTTTATGTTGTAAAAATCAATTGGGTATGAATTTATGTTTTTGGTCTATGTTGTTAAAACTATTGGGATTGGGATATATAAGAACTTAATTATTATTATCCCAACCAAACCAAACAGGTTTAGTAATTCTAACCATGACGAATTAGAACTAGAGTCTATTTGTTACATCTAATATCGTAAATCGAGTCAAATTAAAAAACAACAACAAATCATTAGTGGTTTGATATTGGAAAAAAAATTTCGACTATATTTGAATTGATTTAAGTTTTTTTACTAAAAAAATCAATCCGAGATTTAAATTTATTTATTTTTTATATAACGAGTGAGTTGTGACAAGAGAATAGTTGAAGCAAAGTACACTTACTTGATTGTCATGTTTGTTGTATATTTGATTTCTGAGTGTTGGTTATTGATAGTAATTATAATCTTAACATATGATGATGATAAATCAATCAAATAGAATACTTTTGGATATTGGAGAAAATATAATCAAACTGTAGTACAATATAGCATTAGAAATTAGTATATCAATCCGTCAATACAATCAAACTGCTTTTGTAATTATCAAATTATACCTATAAAGAGTAAATAATTATTTTTAAGTGGGTATATGTGAAAGTTTCCCTATATATAATAGAACTTTGTACCCACAATGACATGATCAGAATTTTTCATCTAAGAAATTCAAAATATAAAGAAATAAATATATAAGAAAAAAGATAAGGAGGTTTAAATTTGTTATATATATAAATTTTAAAAATAACACTTAGCATTGTGTAAAACTTATCATAGGGAGAAGGCCAAGAAAAAGTATTAATAACACAAAAAATAAACACTTAAAATGAAGAGACAAATCTGTTCATGAAGAAGCATTAGAATGATATTTTTAGTTCCTTGATAATGTGTGTTACACAATCTCACTATACATGTTGCAGAGGAACAAATAATATCTATTACCTGGCCAAAAATGATCTACATATACATGATACATAAACTAGGAATACCTACTCCTATTTGCTTGCCAGAACTTCATCTAGATAAAAAGATTCCGCAGATCGATCTGTTTCAGAGCAGCCATATGGTGAACTCATCACATCATCTGCTTTCTCATCAAACATCCTAACTTTGGTTTCTTTGTCACATACCTCGTTTCCCTTTTTCCCTCGACTTCCCCTAGAAGACACTTTTTTGTGTTTGATACCAACAGCTTCAGCTTGATCAGCGAATAATTTATTTGAGATGGATGAACTGCATATTTGTTGATATACATCGTAGGTAGCTGCTGTTGACACCCATTTTGGCCTTCCAGCATTGTATATTAATCATTTGAGATTGCTTCAATTCCAAATATTTAAAATAGTTAATTTCCAAAAAAATAAAAAAAAAAAAAAAAAATATAATTTTATGTTTCAACTATATTTATACATATATGTGTTTTAGCTAATCATGTATGCGATTGTTATATTTTAATAAACTATTTTGAAATTCATCACAAAAGCTTCTACATTTTTAGTTAATATTTAAACAATTTACCTTAAATTATAGTTATAATTTCGAGTTAATTAGTTTTAAATTAAATTGATATTATATTGTCGTTTAGATGGAAGCTCTTTAATTAAATTAATACGAAATTCTTTTTAATTTAATGGCCAATCGAATTGCCCGGAATTAAATCGGCTACATCTTTACAGCCAATATCTAAATTTTAAAGCTCCAAACTAACTTACAAAAACCTTCACTCCATTTTGAGTCCATTATTTTCTGCAAAACTCTGGCCCATTATTTCTTGGCCAAATAACATTCAATCATCAGCCCTATATTAATTTTCCCAGCCCATTCCCAATTTCAACCAAAGAGCCATCAGCCCATAATTTCTAACTAAACACATAGCTTACAACATACATACACAATGATACA
>CM040624.1:96994288-97016615 GCA_022817965.1 Solanum lycopersicoides | reverse complement strand
ATGACATAGATACTCTCTTTCAAATCTTAAGTATGTCATTTGCATTCAGCAAACCCAACAAGCCCATAAATGAACATAACTTCAAAGAAATGACAAGGAAAAGACGAACTTATCACAACTTTCTGGCACAACAACCACCTAAAGGCTTTATCGGTAGTAGATGATTCTCTTCCAAATTATTACAAGAATGATTTACGCTACTTCATCAATTATTTGAAGATATTCCCAGACATCATGGTTATAAAGAACAACAGATATTCGTAGCTTTTCAGAATCTGCAGGCATCCAAATTCAACAAAGTAAAACATATATGCCTATTGAATAGAGTTCTAAACTTCGGAGTACCTAAAACTTTATAAATGTCACTAGATTATATGTCAAGCTATTTTGCAGATCTTTAATGTCAAATCAAGAGATTCATGCAGTCATGCACCAGAAAACTGTTAATACACACCAAGATATCCTAAATATAGATAGTGAAGTGTAAAAATGAAGACATAATAGATATTAGGAACATATTACTTTGCCATGCAGTTTTATAGTGTCACCAAAAGAGGATGCATGTAAGACAAACATATCTTTGTAACATACCACTTCAACCTTATCTACCATTGAATTAACTGATTCCTTCAGATTGAGTTCAATGTTAGTGTCTGCATCATGATGACCAACATCATTTGACAGTGTCTCATCATCACGCAGATAAGAAGATTGCCGTGAACATTGTCCATCCCTTGACTCATATATAGTATCCCTTGATGCACGATGTTCATCCGTATCCAAGGCACACCCATTCATTACGGTACCGGCAGGCTCTCTGATTGTCGTAGAAAATGAACTCACTGGAACTTCGCTACACTTATTTGGAATTTCTCGCTCAAGTGTTAACTGTTCCCTAGAGATTCTGTTATCTACAGGACTACCATATATCTTCTTTTCTGAGGTTGGTTCCTGTGAGGTATTGGAAATTACATCTGTTGATTTTGTGCTCTTCTCCTCAAAGTTAGGAGTAAAGGTCATCTTCAGGTTACACTCTTCTTTGTCATCAAAGTCGAGTTGCTTTGGTTTTATGGGCATAAAACAATCATGTGGAGGATTGGCAACCAGATGTTCCACTCCCACTTTTGGTTTAGAATTGCCAGTTCTAGACCTACAAGTAGGAGATCCTTCCATCACAGCTTCAGTGCTACCTTGCTTATTATGAGTCTCATTGTTATCAGAGGAAGGAGCGACTGATTTACTTCCAGTTGCACAATGAGTGTCGTAATTTTCATGCGAAGACTTCTCTGAATCAGCAGACATGGAACCCCCACCACCAGAACCAGCAACAGTAGAAGTATCAATAGGCTCTGCTAAGACTTCATTGTCCATGTTACTTTGTGTCTTTGGGCTCTTACGATCCAATATTAGAGAAGGTTCAGCTGATTTCAAAGAATCAAGATTGGTAAATAACACGGCCGATGATCCACCAATTGCTGGGGCAAAAACATCAGTGCTCACCCTATCTGAAAATGTGGATATAGTGGCATGTGAATCATCACCCGGACAAGGCAATTTTGGGGCCATACTCCTGGATCTTGTGATTCTACCACAATAACTACCATTCTTCTTCTTAGTCTCTTGGTGGCTTTTGACTGTTGGTTTGTGAATATTAGATGTATTAGCCACTTCCAATGACCTACCTGACACACAACCTGCAGAGCATGCTTGTGTATATTCATCTTTCTGAACTACATCAACAGAACCATCCACTTTAAGAGAATCATTTATACAGTTTAGTTGTTTGCAATCACTACTGGACCTCGTGACTGTATTTACTTCAATCCCCTCATGCTGGTGTACTTCTACAAATTCCGTTAATTTGCTGACTTCAGTAACAACAGGAAAAGATTCTGGCTGGTTGTCTGTCTTGTCTGAAAATTCATTTAGTTGAGAAGCAGACAAACTGGTACCTGTGGCAGCAAAATTGCAACTATGTTTGTTTGTTGAATGACCTTTCTGCGCTGTAGCAAAAGAGTTATCTACTTCTGTTGTATGACTTCTCTCAGCAACATCAGTCAAGCTATCTACTTCCACATAATGATTCACACCCTCAAGACACTTGGTAGATGCTTTATGCTTCGAATTTTCACCCCTATGTAAATTGGTCTCTCTTTCTTCTTCATGAGTTCTTTCAGCTGATTCCCTAAATCCACCACTACTACTACTAACTACACAAGGTTCAGACAATTTTTGTGACTCATTATTGTGACCAACTTGTTCAGAAGTAGAAAGGCCAATCCCTATAGGAGTAACAACACATTTTTTCTGCCGACTGGAGCAGTCCTTTGCTTCTGTTTGTGCACTATTTCGAAGCTGAAGAGCTTTTTGTCTAGACTTAGACCTCTGAATTCTAGCTAGCGACAAGTCTAAATCATTAAAATTGTTCAGGATTATTGCATCTGTCTGATCTAAGGGAGAGTTAACACTTACATCAGGCTCAGGAACAGTATTCAGAGCACATTCCTGGTTATTATCAGGATCTACAGCTGTATTAGCAGACCCATCTTCAGGGTGAAAACTTTTGTTGGTAACATGAACCTCCAAGAATTCCCCCTGAGACATTTCTTCATTGTCATCTCTGACAACTGGCCTCTTGATCAATGAGCAACGAGCACTAGCTTGGCGCACAGTAGGTGGCCGTGGGATATTTACAGAAATCAGCTGTTCTTTGTTCAGAACTGGCAAAAAAAAAAGAGAGAGAGTGAGATCATTTAAGCGCTTGTTCAACAAAACAGAACATGAAATTATTGAAGCATAGAAAATGGCAATTGAAAACTTCAAACTTAAATTTATTGAGGAAAAAGGAGACACGTTTTGGATAAAAGATGAATTTGAAAATCAAACAGATGACAAAGAGTATATAAACTAGCACATTTTACCCATATCAGACACTAGAAAAAGGAGAAGAGTGAATAAACATGAAAATCCTAAACTCTTTGCTGTTCGAACTTCAAAATTTTGACTTTTGACAGATAAATGGGAATGCGGATGTATATAAACAAGGAATTTTCCTACACGCAAGGGTGTGACCTAGTGGATAATGAAGTCTCTAGTTCACAAAATTACTAGGTGATTTCTTCTCATATGTCCTAGTCTTAGTGGACAGAGTTACTTAGTATTTGGTATGAGATGACAAGTATCCTGTGGAATCAGTCGAGGTGCACAAAAGCTGGCTCACACATCACAATTATCCCCCAAAAGAAAAAAAACAAGTTTTCCTCTATCAGTCACATTCAGCGGGTGCTGAGTACCACTGCACACACTAAGCATATTTTTAAGAAATATTTAACTATGTACTTGACCTGCATCCTACAATTGCATTCACTTAACGTAACACCGGAACCCTAGAACACTTGGAACAACAGAAATTGGCGATAAATAACAAGCAAAAGCTTGAAATGAGTAATTACCTTTGGGATTTGACGACTGCTGAGAATGGAAGAGCCATGGAGGAGGATTAATTCCTTGGATTTTAAATTTAGTAGCGAGGTGTTGACTATACCGGTCAGTATGTTGCTTAACTAGTTCGATGATCTTATGCTTTCTCTCGAAGATTTCTACGAACAGATCCTCAACCGTCGACATTTCAATCAAAACGGCACCGTATCACCGTCGAATCTACGCCGTCCGTCGACTCTGCATCTGCACGGGAGGAGGAGGAGGAAGGGGAGTGTAGGGATAGTGAACGTTGAGGAAGAGGAATGGCAGAGATCAATTTGGCTTGAGCGGGGATTTAGGCATTTTCAAAAATTTTGACCCAGAACGACGACGTTCGCTCAAATTTCCTAAAAAATATTTTTTCTAGGCCTTTTGATACGTTATTTAAAATAGGGAAACTTTCACATATAGCAACTTAAAAATAATTAATTACTCTTATAGCTATAGTTTGATAATTATAATTTGTAGCTACATGTTACATGGATGAGAGAGGCGAGCGAGACTGGGAGAGAGAGGTGAAAAGAGTGGAGAAAGGTGAATTGTATATGTATATTGGTTAATAATTGTATATTATACATATATATTTGTATATATGGCAAGAGAGATTGGAGAGGGAGGAGAGAGGCGAGCGAGACTGGGAAGAGAGAAGAGAGGCGATCGAGATCGAGAAAGGCTAGAGAGAGAAGGCAGAGAGTGGGAGAGAGGTGAATTGTAAATGTATATAATTATATATAACTGTATATTATACATATACATTTGTATAAATGGCAAGCGATATTGGGAGAGGGAGGAGAGAGGCGAGCGAGATTGAGAGAGGGAAGAGAGAGGCGAGCGAGATTGAGAGAGGGAAGAGAGAGGCGAGCGAGATTGAGAGAGGGAGGAGAGAGGCGAGAGAGAGAGGAAGAGAGGTAAATTTTATATGTATATAGGTTAAAAAATTGTATATTATACATATGTATTTGTATATCTTGGTGAATTATACATATACAAACATGACTAACGATACAAATTCGAAGTCAGCCACGTAATTATGTATAATGTTAGTCGCGAGTGGTAATTATAGCAAACTATAGCTATGATGAGTAATTAAATAGTATAAGTTTGCTTAGCCACGTAATTTTCCTTTAAAATATATATATATAATTGAATTTTTATTTAACGTATAATTGTTGATGATATTTAGGGTGAAATATTAGTATACGTTCATGTGGTACGATTGATTTTTTATTTTAAATATATGACTCAAATATATTGAATTAATTAAGTACATTTTTTGATTGCCTAACGTAGAAAATATGTTAGATTTATATTGTGTTGCCTTCAAATGAGTAACATTTCAAGTTTAATATAATACCTCCTGAGAGTGTGTGATTATTTACTAGCAAATGTACGAAAATATGCTTTTAGATATTTGTGTTTAGAAAAGAGGAAAAAATTATAAGTAGCATTTAGTAATTTGTGATTGATGAGTTATACTTCTCAACTATTATTTATCAACTGCATTAAAAATGTGAATAATAAGTTGTATTTATAAATTACACATTTAAAATTATATTTTTTAATTGTTCTTTTCTAAAACACATTTTTAAACGCAATATATGAATTGTATATCCCAATATAATCTTAAGTCGTGTTACTAAAACTAGTTATAAAATAGCATTTGTTATTTTATTTTCTAAAGTGTATTCATTGAGTGTAACTTATTTAAAATTATTCTTAATATGATATTTTGTGATTGTGATTTAGAAAGTCTAATATGTCAATATAGGGTTACTATATTCAATTTGAATTTATAAGTCATGTTCATAATTTAATTTGTAAGTTTCTTTTACGTATTTTTTTTTTTTAATATATTATATAGTTGGTGATATGTCTCTATCTCCAAATTATGGAGAATAAATAGACTCACTCTTTATTTAAATTTGAACTTAGATATATCATTATTATTGATTTCCTAAATTTGTATTTATAATTTATGAAATTCACTTTTTACCCCTTGAAGTCTTAAATTTTAAGATTTTTTTATTTTTTTTATCAATCAATCATTTGTGAAATTATATTACATAATGTTATTATTATTAATTAAAAATAAGAAAGGAGAAAAGAAAAACTCTATTTTAGTTGTTTTTAGCCCTTTTATTATCCTATGTTTTTATAAATAAAAATACTTTTTCTGTTTGAATATATGTGACATTTTCTATTTTTTCAGAGTCAAATTATTTAAATTTAATTAAAAAATTGCCTTTTATTTTTTCCAGTGAAATTTATATATTCCTTTGTGAAAATACAATAAGTTATAGTAATTGACAATTCAAAAAATTAATTTTTAGGACGGGAGAATAATTACACTTTGATCAATTTATCCTTTATACTATTCTCTTTTATTTTAGTCTCATTCGCCGTCCCTTCTCCACGTCTCAACTGCTGACCGGCGACCGGCGGAACAACAAGAAAATTCCCAGCCTATTTTACACGCAGGCCATATTCTTCGAGGTTATTTATATCCTCAGAAGCAGTCGCCGTAGAAAATACTCTTCACCAGCAACATGTCTAGTAAGTACTCAATTTGCTTGTCAATAATTATTCTCCTTTAATTAATTGATGTTTCCAGTTTTGAGTTTTTGTTTGGTTAAAATGTGTGCGAATTAAGAAATTATACCGGATAGTGGAATAGAGAATGGTGATATTCATGTAAAAAGATTGTTCCTTTACTTTTATCGACCATGTTAAAGGCAGTGAGTTAATTTAAGCAATCAATATTCATAAAATAGTGCTAGCTTTCATTTAAAATTAGTTTCAGTATTTCTGGTAAAAGAAAAGGTTGATCTTAGTATAAAGTGAGTTTTCATTCACTGATTAGCAATAAGGAAAAAGCATGAATGGAGACTGGAGTCGGAAGAGGTGGTTAGAAAGTACGTGGCGCAGTGTCAGATTAACGAAGACATGACTTTAGATATAAGAGGTCATGGAAGACACAAATTAAGTTAGTAGATTAGTAGGTTGTACTGCTTTGTCTTGCTATCCGCTCATACTAGTAGTCATAGTAGTGTTCTCTTAGTTTCTTGTCATCGTAGTATTTACTTTTTTTATACTTTCACTTCCGTTACCTTTTTTCCTGGAGTACTTTGGACTGTTTTTCCGTGATGATCTATTGAAACAGTCTTTCTACATCTAAGGTAAGGGTAAGGTTTGCATACATCATACCCTTCCCAAAACTCACTTTGTGGGACTACACTGGGTATGTTTGTTGTTGTTGCACTAAGGTATGTGCTATGACTAGCAGATGTGAGTCAGCATTTTTGGTTGTTGATTCTGCTCTAAACCGAACCAACTAGTTGTTTTCTTGCTGACCATTCTGTTTAAATTCATAGGTAAGACCGATATTGCTTTACCGCTGGAGAAGTTGTCTTTGGATTTGATAAAACAAATGGAGGGGCAACTAAGTCCTGAAAAGAGGTAAGTATGTGATCTTGGACTAGCCTTTCTACATTAGTTTTGAGTGTGGACTAGCCTTTGATTCAATGCTGGCTCAATTGTTTTATAATGCCCATTTGCCTTTCATTCTTTAGAGCTGCCAATTCACAATTTTCATGAATTGTGCTTGTATATGACAGGATCTGATATTAAGCTTCTGAAATGGTAGTTTTCACCTTCTTTTTTTTTGAAATGTACTGTTATTTTTGTCGGGAAGGGACACCATAATTGACAAGCTTATTACAAGGAAGAAAAGTTGAGTAGTTTCCAAGTCTACTTTCCAATGTGGAGACTCTCACAACTGAAGTAGTGTTGTAATACTTTCATGGTATATTGTAAGGCATACATAAAAAAGTGAAAAAAAGCAAGACTTGAAAATACATACTTGCCAATGTAGTTAGCTTTACTCTTCTTTCTCTGATTCGATCCCTGCTGTAGATACTCGCTAACTCTCTCTCTTCTTACTAGGAAAAGGACATATGCAGTTCTTGTATCAACAGGAAGTTTCAATCCTCCAACTTATATGCACTTGCGCTGTTTTGGTAAGTACTATCCAACCTCTAATATGTTTCCCCCGCTGAGCTTTTTTCTTCCTTTTATCCCTTTATTCTCTATTCGGGGAGGGAGGGAGGGTTGTGGGACTGAAGGAGGTGTACATGCGTGTGTGCCAAAGAGAAGAATCTTCCATATTTTTCTTCTATTTAGATGAAAGCAACAAGCCATATATAGTCTTAAGTCCTCCAGCACATAAGCTGGTCAGAGTTAATATGTTGTTAGAATATGAAGTTTATTTAATCTGTTTATTGGGTGTTGCTAAACTTTTGGTGATATTAATTCAGAGTTGGCAAGAGATGCATTGACTTCAGAAGGAATTTGTGTGATTGGAGGTTACATGTCACCAGTAAATGATGCATATAAGAAGAAGGTATTTAGCATATCTCCAGCAGTGAAGCTGCTAAAAATGTGTAATTGGAAAGGGTAATTAAAAGAAAACATGTACAACTAGCTTTGCTATATAATCACTTTCTTCTGATCCATCTCATTTTGCATTATGAATCTTAGTCTATGTTGTTTCTGGTCTGGGACCTGAAATTTCTTTATACTAGTGCATCCTGTTCTTAGTCATGAGGTTTTGTTTCTTAGTTTCTTTAGCATTTATACTGGTCAAATATATATTATTATCAGAAATTGAACATGCTTTATATCTTGTGTCAATGTTACTGACACGCAAAAAAATATCTTCCTAATTTATTTGCTCCTTGTTTCTGCAGAATCTTATATCTGCTGAGCATCGTGTTGCAATGTGCCAGTTAGCCTGTAAAAGCTCAGAATTTGTTATGACGGATACCTGGGAGGTCTCTCTCTCTAACACTTATCTCTTTCTCCTCCTCCTCCCCTCCAGAAAAAAATATCCCCAAAACCTCCCTTTTTAGTGTGAGTAATAAGGTCTAGTTTTATAATCGATGTATTTACACCACTGCTGCAGTCTGTGATAAACTAACTTTCCTTAATCCTGTCAATGGACAATGATTTTTCTTGTATTATTTGTGCAGGCAACTCAGGATAGCTATCAACGAACATTGACAGTTCTCTCCAGAATAAAAACCGCTATCAGTGGTGGAAGTTTGACATCCACCGGTAAGATCCACAGCTGCCTTAAGTCGATCTCTGTTGGAATAGTGTTGATAGGAACTTACTGGCTCATTCCATTTTTACAATAACCATATGTGTGAAGCTTAAACTTGCAGAAATTCTTAACATTCGTTTTTTATGCCTCCACATCTTATCTAGCATGTAACATGTTAGTCTAGTTCCAATATGTGGTGTACAATTACCATTTTGCAATTTTGCTGCGCTCTGGCTGAGTCTGGCATTACATAGAAGCTGCTTCAGTTGCTTCTCATATCTGCAGATCTTCCTTGCGCGCGAACTGGTGGGTTTCATCTCCAAGTTCTTGCTCGCAATTTTTCCCCTTGGATGGTGTTAGACTTGGTAGTTGACTTAAGCGAGGGAATGAAGACTAATGTAGCAGCAGGTTAACTGGCGATAAGGTTAAAAACCTAGGGGTAGTTGCATGTGTAGTATATATATTTTGGCTGTTAGTCTGTTACCAACTTATAGTTGAAGGAAAAGTAAGAAGGAACTATTTTACCACATATTTTAGAAAATGAAGAATGAAAGTAAACCAAACTGGGAACAGAAGAAAGTGATTTAGGTATTGAAGCCCACTTTCATCATTGTCTAAATCTCTGAGCGATTAGTTAATAGATCTGTGTGCAGTTCATTTCTCTTGTGGAGGTATCTTTACTGTGTACTTCCTCAGTCTTTTTTTAAAAAAAAAAATCAATTATCAGCTTCAAATTGAATGCCATATTCTTTATTCGATTCTTCCAATTTGTTGTTCAGTATGTAGAATTGAATAGTTTTACTTATCATATACTATTATTGCAAGTTCAATAACTACTTTACAGGTCAATTGAGCAACTATAGCCGATCAACCAACTTGTCCCATTACCGTAAATCAATGTGCATGTTAGTTACTACTTAATAAACTACTTATTACTTGGTCGCTATGCAACCCTAAGAAACTGTGCAAAAGTGAACATGACATTCTATCTTTAAGGGAGGGAATAATTGGTTAACTTTTTAAATTTGCATTATCAATCCAAGCGAAATTGTTTTAACGCTATTGTAGATTATGAAGTGCCATTCAAGTTCTAAACACTGGTTATTTTTCTCGCAGACGACCTCATGGTCATGCTAGTATGTGGTTCTGATCTGCTAGTATCTTTCAGCACACCTGGTGTTTGGATACCTGAGCAGGTAAAGTGAATAACCTCCTTCACGTTGCACTGTAATTATGCAATATGACCATCTGTTGATTTTCTAGGTCAGGGCCATATGTAGAGACTTCGGCTTGGTTTGTGTCCGAAGAGGTGGCCAGGATGTTGAAAAAATCATCACGGGTGATGAAATTTTGAATGAATATAAGGTAACTTCGTTAATAACTCCATATCCTAGTCCATTGTTCTCTCATTTCAGACGATTGACTGTTGTACAGCGTCACTAGTATTAGTAAACATTATTGAAATGTTAGCACGCCAAAATTCACAGACAGCTTCACACTTCTCGTCCTCTTTCATATAGTCGAAGAGACATGTAATATACAGTGTGCTTATGTAAAATTGCAGAAGAATATCCGAGTCGTGGATGAAGTAGTACCAAATGGAATCAGTTCAACGGGACTAAGGTAAAAAAATCATCGATCTGACTAGCTAGAATGACATGAAATGAATCTTGAATAAAAATGTACATGCTAACTTTTCATTCATATATCAGGGACTGCATCTCAAAAGGGTCATCAGTGAAATACTTGACACCTGATGAAGTAATTGATTATATCAAACAACACAATCTTTACAAAGGGCAATGATCCAACAACTGAGTCCAATTGTAATTTTTTTTTGAAAAAAAATAAGTGCAAGTACATATCCTGCTTTATGTGATTAAGAACACACACATAAACCCAAGATTTCATTAAAAGTGTATTTATATATGAAGCGTCCACTTGGGACTTCACTAGATATGTTGTTGTTCTGTGTTATAAATAAACTATGATTGCCTACTCGCTTGCTATGGTTGTTAGGACTCTTCAAAATGTCAGTAGATGCATGACAACGTATCAAATACAGGTACGATAACATTTAAGAAAGAGTCTTGAGTAACCATAGCTCAATTCTTTTCACAAGAAAGTGAGACTATAAGCATCATGCAACAGACACAAGGAAATTATACACAAACATTTATTTATTACACAAAACACAGGTAGCTTACTAGTACACAACATAAAGTTGTTGACACAGGTGGCTTATTAGTACATAAACATAGAGTTCTTAACAAGGAAACTTAAAAACACACAGACACACAAACTTGAAAACACAAACATATTGTTACTCCAGATAGAGTTTAAACGATAAAACATACTTAAAAACATTATTATTCCTGCTGGAATATATCGCAACACAACGCCACCTGCTTGTTCACATCATCAGTCTACTATCCCCACTGTCCAAATGGATAAGCAGGCGCAACAGTTGAAGTAGAAGACTCAAAAGGGCTACCATCATTCCTCTCCGCCATCTCAAAGTCCCTATAAATTTAGAGGCGGTAAAATCAATTCATCTTTCAGTAACGCTATTATTCATTTTCAAACTCATTCTAATACGATATATTTACCTGGAAGTTACCAAGGCAGCGGTAACAGGATCATAAAACAGCACATTTGGCGGGAAATACGGGTACGGATAACCCGGGATGGGTTCAATAGGATGGGATGCAGCGAGTGGAGTGACATTTAATTCACAGTTGGGTTTGTGCACGTTGTAATAACTCACTGGATTATATTCACGATACCTGTTGAGGTATTGGGCTAAAAGCCTAGCAAGGATAGTCAGGCCCATATTGATCATGGCCCAAAGCATATCCTCAGCTATCACAGTCTTTCGTCGCTCCATATTGCAACGTTCCTTAGCCTTTTTTGTGATACGGTTGATATAGTAGCTCCCTAATTTTTGGACAGACTCTTTCGATCCATCGTTGATTTTCGCGTTCGTTGGAAGAATACTACGCATGATTCTCGTCACGTTCGCCATCGGGAGTTGCACTTCCAACAGACGTTGAGCTAGCTGATCCACCCCTGTGTTGACGTTGGTCATGTTGTTTGCACCTTGTATACAAAAAAAAATAGTGTATATAAGCTTACAATTTTTAGCTATATATGGGCTTAAGATAAAGGAAAATGTTAAATGGATCATATATATTGCTCTAGATTAGTATTTAAGATTAAAAAATGAAAAAAAAATTATATTTAAGAAGCGTGTGTACACTTGCTTGAAGATAACGCGTGATACCAATTGAGTTTTCAGAAAAATTCTCGTAAACTGTTAAATTCACGCGCTATCTTCAAGCAAGTGTACACGCGCCTCTTTGATTTTTTGTTGTTGTGCTCGTATAGATAAGTTGAAACGTGATCGTTGACATGAAACAAGAATCTTAAATCATACAAGTAATAAAAGTACTATAAAGAATTCCGACCGAATACGTTAATTTAGTACGAAACTAAATTAAATTAAATTTAAGCATGATAATGTATAGAAAAGAATCTCGACATTGTAAATTATTACCATACGGAGATAAAATCAATTTAAATATAATCACATTTTATGTTAATAAAGTAAGAAAAAGAATATCAATTAATTAATAAATTAACATAGCACAAAACTAAAATCAATATAAACATCAATATATCATATATAGAATTTAGTTTTCTCCGTTTCTTTCTCATTTGCTTTTTATCTTTTTTTTTTTCAAGAATTATGTGATGGTAATTTCTTTTTTCATTCGGTGTCTCAAGTCAAGTTAAAGTTTCTGCTAAACTTAAATTAAATATTGTTAGGCCTTTTCAGAGTGACGCTCCCAGTAATGACAAAAATTTAGTCTTTCTAATCTTAACTTCATGTTTAAGAGGCTGTTTTTGTTTGTTTAATAAGAAAAAGACGAAAAAAGTAACTGAAACAAAGACTTAATAAGCATCCCAAGAATACAAACAAATAGTTTTTTTTTGTAAAAAATAATCATAAAATAAAAAAAATAATTAAACGTTACTGTAGAAAACATGAATCTTGTGGTTCTTCAAAGCCAAAAAAAAAAAAAGAAAAAAAAAGAAGAAGATGAACACACCTTTTGATAATATTGTTGATGAAACAATGTTTTTAATTATGGTTTATAAAATTAGAAAAAGAAAATTACAAAACTTTCAATTTTTGAAAGGTAAATTCATGAGAAAAAATGTTAACAAATCACAAGAATTTGGTATATTGATCAACACATAGAAAATTATCAATAAGAATTTTTTTAGCTTAGTAGAAAAAAAGAAGTATTGAATCGCTTGACAGTATCATGATCTAGTTATGAGACACTAAATTTTTGTAAAGTGAAATTTGTTAGAAAAAAAAAGAGTTTTCTTTTTATATATGATCAACACAACATATACAAAATTCAATCTGCTTTCTTTTCTTTCTTTTTTGTATAAAATAAAATAAAATTAAATCATATAGAATTATCAATCCAAAATTTATTAGGGCAGAAAACAAGAAAATTAAGTGGTTTAGGCAAAAAAAGAAAGGAAAAAAACCAACCACCATCATTTTCATTTTTTTAAAAAAATAACTCAGATTTGATATGCAGGTCGATACATTCATAAGACATTAAATTTTTAAAAAATAAAATCAGATAGGAAAAAGGTGTATAGATTATAAAAATTTGAAAATGATATACACACAACACATATCAAATTCAACCTTTTTTCTTGGTCATGAAAACAAAATTATCAAGTTAATTAAATCTTAAATAGTAGAAAACAAGAAAATAAAGTGTTAGGGCAAAACAACACCAACACTGCTAGTATTTTATTTAGAGTCTCACCGATTGATCTTTAGAACATAAATTCATGATCGAAAGAAAGAGTGAAAAAATTATCTGAACTTGAAGAAAAAAACAAGAAAATTAAGTGGTTTAGGCCGAAAAAAAGGAAGAGAAAAAATGCAACCACAACCATTATCATTTTGTTTTTAATTAACTCGTCATTTGATTTACAGGTTGATACATTGATAAGACGTTGAATCTTTTGAAAAGATAAAATCTAGTAGGAAAAAGGTGAAATGATTATAAAAGTTTGAGAAGTGATATACACACAACCTATAAAATTCAACATTTTTTTGGTCATGTAAACAAAATTATCAAGTCAATTAAATGTTAAATCGCAGAAAACAAGAAAATGAAGTGTTTAAACAAATCAACAACAACAACATCGCTGATTTTTTATGTAGTCTCATAAATCGATCTAATCATACACGAGACGTTCAATGTTTTTGAAGCATAAACTGACAATAGAAGAAAAGAGTGAAAAAATTACCTGAAGTTGGAGCATAATCCATGTTTTTTCTTTCACTCAGTTTTCCAACTTCAGTACTTTCAATTTATTTTAGTCTTTTTATAGTTGTGAGTGATGTGGTTTCAGTACTTAAGTTTATATGATCCCTTATTAATAACTTTTTCTTCCACGTAGAAAATTTTACTTCATTTTAGTTTAATTTTATTTATTTATTTTTAATCATACCCCATTGTCACCTTTTCTATGTTCTTTAATTTACTCATTTTCTTATGTAGATATTTTTAATTTATTTTAGTTTTTTTATAGTTGTGAGTGGTGTGGTTTCAATTGTTACTCAATAATTAAGTTTATATAATTCCTTATTAATAAACTTTTTCTTCCACCTGAATAATTTTATTTATTTAATTTAATTTAATTTACTTTTAATCATACCCCACTTTCACTTTTTTTTTATGTTCTTTTGTGTTCTTTAATTTACTCATTTTCTTAAGGTATGTATTTTCAATTTATTTTAGTCTTTTTATGATTATGAGTGGTGTGATTTCAGTTGTTACTCAGTACTTAAGTTAATATAATCCTTTATTAGTAACTTTTTCTTCCATCAGGATAATTTTATTTTAATTTAATTTATTTATTTTTAATCATACCCCACTTTTATTTTCTTTTTTTTTGTTTCTTTTGGTGGTTTTTAATTTGTTACATTCTGCATGTTTACTAAATAGTGACACCAAGGCAATAAAAACGTCCTTCCAAAATGAATAATGAGATTATTTCCTGAATTTGCTCAAACTTTTTTTTTCCATATATGCAAAGAAAACCCTTATCTCAAATTATTTTTAATTTGAATTTCGAGACCGATTGATGTATGATATACATTTTAAAGTTTTAATTGATTTTGATTCGCATTGCATAATGCTTATACATTAGGAACATTTTATCATTTTCATATGCAGATATTATATCTTAGACTTCTGATTAGAATAAATGAACAATGACATAGCTAAAAATATTGATGGGTACGGTCAATTGAATATCTTTCGCTGAAAATTATATATTGTACAAGTAGAAAATTATACTAAGTGTTTCTGTTTGATCTGACGAATGATGTTTTCAAGAAATATTTTTTAGGAAAATACGTGAGTTTTCTTACTTATTTTCTTAAGTTTAATAGGTAAGCGAATATAATATTATCTTAAGCATTTAATCTAGACAAATCCTACGAAATGTGGAGGAGGGGTCAGTGCATAGGGGTGTGGGGGTGGGGTGGGGTGGGGTGAATTAATGAGGTGGGTCGGAGGTAAAGAGGTATAATCGGTGCTAAATGTAACTTGCGGAACTTGTTTTTTCTATTTTCACTGGAAAAAATATTTTCTTCATTTAAAAAAAAAATGTTTTCTTAAAGAAATAATTTTAAAATTTTTTTGATTAACCAAACATGATTAATTTTTTAAAAATATTTTCGTTCATACTAAACACACCCTAAGTATACATGCGCCACATGTGCATATACCAAGTTTTGTTAATTTAACTCGAATTTAGTGATAAAACAAGTGATTATTAGTATAATCACTAAATTCGATACACCAAATTTAGATATCAATTAAACTTTTGGATCCAATATATAATAATATGACTTACTTTATTATATAGAATTTTTTTGAGTTAAATTACACCACTTATATTTAGTTTACATGGAGTTTAAAAGTTAACAAGCTTCTAAAAAAGTAATATTCATATTTCATTTAACATCATATACAAATTAAGAACGACTTAACTGAACGATTTATATTATTTTACTGCTAGATTAACTTAACATGTAAAAATTCTCGATAATATAGGTTAAAATAGTACGAACGTAAAAATAACTTAAAAATCACTGTGTGTGATTATCAAACGATTGACCGTACATATTAATATATTGTGGAGTTCACGCTCTTAAAACAACTTACATACACGCGCCCCCGATTTTTTCTTATGGTGTGCTCATGTAAATAATTTGAAAACCTAATCGTTGACATGAAGCAAGAATCTCAATTATATAAATTAACAAAGTATAGGGAAAAAATCGCGATCGTATAAATTAATTAAGTACCTATGAACTAAAATCAAAATCAATTTAAATATAAGTACATTAATTATTAAGTACATATAAAGACATAAAAATCGATATGCAAAATAAAATTATAAATTTTAAACATCAATACTCTAAATTAAAAAGTTGATCATACAGATTAACTAAGTCATATTTAAACATCAGTAATGTAGAATTAAAGGTTCATAAAAGAAAATATATTTAAGTTAAGATTTAAACATTGTTTGCCCTTAATCTAAATTATTTTTTACATTATTAAATTATTCAAAAAAAAAGTTAATAGTTACAGATAAACCATATTAAATGTAGAATTTGATGTTTTATTAGAAAGAAATAAGACAGATTACTAGCTAAAATAGGTAATATAAGTTTGAATGATGTAAATATTATTTAAACTATCGATGTATTTATTACTTAAACTTTGATTATCTCTTCTATTTCAACTTTTAGTAGTAATTTTCTTTATCTTACCTAGTTTTTTATGATTTTATTCATTTCATATCATGTATTGAAAAATCGGAGATTTCTCAAAAATATTTTTTTTATAAATTAAAGATAACGAACAAATCTACATACACCTCGTTCTTTTTAAATTTCACTTGAGTATTTTATAATTTATGAGGTTTCTATATTTATGAAAAACATACAACATATAAAATTCAAATAGTATGTTTAAACAAAACTTTAGCTTTATCTCATAATTTGATATTACAATTCTATATTATGATTTTAAATTATAATTTCATCACTCAGTTTTCTCCGGAAATTAATTTTCTAAAGCTAGTCAAAGGTATCTTTCTTCTCATACCCTTTTTTTTCCTAAATCAAATAAATACCAAAATATTAGTTTTCCTAATTTAACTTTTTATTTAAGATAATGTTTTTAAAGTAAAAGACGGAAAAAAAGAAACTGAAACAAAGCCTTTGAAGTTATTTTGAATCCCAAGAAGAAAAGGTTAGAAATAGTTTCAAACAAAAAGAAAAGAAAAACTCAAACGGAACTACATAAAAAAAAAATTTAACACGTAGATTGTACTGTAGTATTTTAATAAATTTAATTTTTTAAATATATTATATTATTTTTCATCGTTATATAATTTCACACTTTCATATTTTTAAAATGATAATACAAAAAAAGTAAGGACACGGATAAAACTACTATGAAAAGATCCATAATGACACAGATTTATAATTTGAATGATAATATCATTTTGTGTCATTATATAATAACACTAATTCATAATTAAATGGTAAATATTGGTCTATGTCATTACATAATGACACAGTTCCATAATTTGAATAATCAATATCATTTTCCGATATTATATAATAACATGGATTCATAATTTGAACTATAAATATCGTTTTGAACCATTACATAATGACACATGCTTCAGAGGTGTATCCAACATTTCGACAAGATGGGTGCACAATTACGAAAAATACATCTTAAATATAAATTTGATCAATTTGATTTTTAGATTCTTAATATGAACCATAGGTTCATAATATGACCATTAAATTTTAAAAATTATAGATCCAAAATATATAATACTACTAGTTTTAAATTTAAATATGCACATTTGATTTGATTATATAAACATTATTTTTTTTAGGAATTTTCAATGTAAAGCAATTAAATTTTTGTAAAGATTAAAATAAAAATAAAACAAAGACTAGTCGAAACACCAAAAGTGTAACGGATAATCACTTAGAGATCATATGTTATTCAAAAAGATAAGATAGATATAAGATTTAAAATTCTATTCTCACTTAGAGAGGTGCACCCAACCACATCGTATTGTTATATGATACTTTAAAGGTGGGTTCACACATCTATAGTTAAATATTTTTTTTAAAATATAGCACTACTATATATGATCTAGAAAGGGTAGCGTGAATTCACGAGAACCCGCTGCACCCCTCTAGATACGCCTATGAGATTCATAATTTCAATGATAAATATCGTTCTCTGTTATTACTTAATGACAAAGATTCATAACTTGAATGATAAATATTCTACTAGATAAAGTTAGGGTATGAGGTAAAGCTACCATGAAAAGATAGGATAAAAGATGAAATATGATTATTAAGAACATAGTAAAGTAACGATGCAATCACACGCCAAACCGCTCGCTACATAAAATAGTTATTTTCATTGTTACCTAACAATGAATTCAAACGACATAATAACCAAGAATCAAATCAAACCAAACATTAGTAGAATACAACCACCCCAAACTAGGTGTTTTAATACTTAATAATTCAATTTTCACTTATTAGCTAGTTATTTTTGGACTTGTCTTCATGAGTAGAAAAACGAATAACAGCTTTAGCTCCTTCAGACATGGCATGCTTAACTAGTTGTCCTGGCAACTCCATTTTCACAGCTCTATGCATGTCCATAGACGCCAACGTTGTTCGTCCCGAGTACTTCAACAATGATTTTGATGTGTCTACGTTTTTCTCAGCCATGTCTTGCATGAAATGGTTCAATATAACCATTGATCTTAATGATATTTCCAACTTTGGATTCACTTCTTTCATAACCTTGTATATGTACCTCTCATATCCCACAACTTTGCTTCTCTTTTTCTTGCCTTTGCTCATGCAAAATTATCAAAAAATAAGAAAATTAAGTGGTTAATACCTAATTTGGCAAAATAACAACAATAAGAAGACTATTTTTTATATTTATTTACTCATGATCTTGTCTGATAGATCTAGCTAGATTACACACGAAGCATTTAATTTCTTTGAACATAAATTTATGGTAGACAAATAAAGTGTGTGCGGGGTGGGTTGGGGGTTGGGGTGGGGTGGGAGGGAGTAATTAAGTGGTTTAAGCCTCAACGAACAGAAGAAAAACAACAATAATGAAAGTAATAGTCATTTTTTATTTTTATTTACTCATGAATTAGCTCATCACACGAGACATTCAATTTCTTAGAATATAAATATGTGGGTGGGTGGGTGGGTTGGGAGTTTGGGGTAGATAATTAAGTGGTTTAGGCCTCGAAGAACAGAAAAAGAAAACAACAATGAAAATTATATTTACTTTTATTTACTCATGAACTAGCCAACCATACACAATACATTCAATTTCTTAGAACATAAATTCATGATAAAAAAGACTGGTGAAAAAATCAAGTGGTGGTAAGAAGAAAAACTAGGAAAATCATATATAATATTTTTTTAAACTCTCGATTTAGTTTTAATGATCTACATAATGACACACGAGACATTTAATTTCTTAGGACATACATTAATTAAGATTTAAAAAATGATAAAACTTAAATGGTTTAAGCCTAAAAAAAAGAGAAGAAGAAAATCAATAAATTAGTAATTTTTTAATTTACTCGTGATCTGATCTAATCGATATGCCTAATCATGCACTAGATATTTAAATTCTTAAAACATAAATCCATGGCATATACAAAAAATAGTGATAACATTAATAAAGTGTTTAAGCCTTAAAAGGGAATAAAAAAACATCAATGAAAATCATAGCCATTTTTTAATTTTGTTTACTCATTGATCTAGCTAATCATGACACATGAGACATCAATTTCTTAAATCATAAATTTCATATAAAGAAAAAAAAAGTAACAATTAAGTGGCTTAAACCTCAAAGAAAAGAAAAGAAAATATAAAATTATAGTCATTTTTTATTTCTATTTACTCGTGATTTGGCTAATCACACATAAGACATTTAATTTCATTGAACATAAATTCATGATAGAAAAAAATAAAAAATTAATTCAATTGATTTAATCCTAAAAAAAAGGAAAAAATAAAAATAATAATTTTTCTTAATCTACTTATGACCTAGCCAGATCGATCTAATCACACACAAGACATTCAAATTTCTCTTAGAACATAAATTCATGTTAAAAAATAATGTGATTAAAATTACCTGAACTTGAAGCATGATTCATTGTGTTCCATCTTGACATTTTTTTTTTGTATTCATATTATAGTTCACTTAAGTTTATATTAGGAAAAACTTTTATACGCACTTATTTTTTTCATAATTAGATAAAAATAAATTTTATAAATTAGGAGATCACCTTACTCTATGTTGATATTGGTGTTGTTTGCACCTTACATACCCAAAAAATTAAGTGTCTATAAGCTTATAGTAAAATGAAATATGAAAGTATCGTAAACATAAACACTTAAACTAAGTTTAATTAAGACATTTATTTATTACAAGATTTTAGCTATTATATGAGCTTAAGATAAAGGAAAATGTTAATTGGATCATATATGACTCAATCAATATGAGTATTAAAATGATAGTAGGACATAATTAATTTTTTGACATGAAGTATATATGTATGAGATTAGTACTTGAGATTACAACATAAGAAAAAAATCATATTTAAGAAGCGTGTTTACACTTGCTTGAAGACAGCGTGTGATACCAATTGAGTTTTTTAAAAAATTTCGTTAATCGTTAAATCGATTGATTCACGCGTTATCTTCAAGCAAGTGTATACTCGCGCCTCTGATTTTTTGTTGAAGTGCTTGTATAGATAATTTGAAACGTGATCGTTGACCTGAAGTAAGAATCTTAGGTCGGTATTATACAGAATTCCGACCGAATACGTTAATTAGTACGTAATTAAGTTCAATTTAAATATAATAAAATATAGAAAAGAATCTCGATAATGTAAATTAATATAATACGAGATAAAATCAATTTAAATATCACCACATTATGTTAATAAAGTATGAAAAAGAATCGCAGATTAATAAATTAATATGGCAATATGCTAAATTGAAAGGCTGATCAGTGATCATATATAAAATTTAGTTTTCTCCGTTTCTCTCACATTTGCCTTTTCCCCCCAAGAATTATGTGATATTAATTTTTTTTAGCCACGTTGAAGTTTCTGCTAAACTTAAATTACATATTATTAGGCCTATTCAGAGTGACGCATCCAAGTAATGTCAAGAATTTAGTCTTTCTAATCTCAACTTTATGTTTAAGAGGCATTATTCTGTTTGTTTAGTAAAAAAAAGACGAAAAAAGTAACTGAAATAACGACTTTAATAAGGCTCCCAAGAATACAAGCAAATAGTTTTTTTTAAAGAAAAAAACATAAAATAAAAGAAATAAAATGTTACGGTAGAAAATATGAATCTTGTGGTTCTTCAAAGCAAAAAATAAAAATAAAATAAAAATGAACACACGTTTTGATAATATTGTTCATGAAACATTTTTTTAGGTTATGGTTTGGAAAATTAGAAAAAGAAAAAAAATGTTGAACCTCTTGACGATAATAAAAGGGAGACTGTTTTTTTCATTTACTTATGATTTAATCATGAGACACTAAATTTTTGTAAAGTAAAATTTGTTAGAAAAAAAGATTTTTTATATATGATCTACACAACATATACAAAATTCAACCTTCTTCCTTTTTTCCCTTCTCACTTTGCTTTTTTTTTTTTTCCAAAAAAAAGAAGAATTAAATCATATAGAATTATCTATCCAAAATTTATTAGGGCAGAACACAAGAAAATTAAGTGGTTTAGGTCGGAAAAAAAAGAAAAAAAACCACAATCATAATCATTTTTTAAAAAAGAATTTAACTCAGATTTGATATATAGATCGATATACATTTATAACATATTAAATTTTTGAAAAACTAAAACAGGTAAGAAAAAGGTGAATAGATTATAAAAATTTGAAAAATTATGTACACACAACACATACCAAATTCAACCTTTTTTCTTGGTCATGGAAACAAAAGTATCAAAGTTAATTAAACCTTATATTGTAGAAAACAAGAACATGAAGTGTTAAGGCAAAACAACACCAACACTGTTAATATTTTATTTAGTCTCATTGATCGATCTAATCACATATGAGACATTCAACTTTTTTTAGAACATAAATTCATGATCATGGAAAGAGTAAAAATTTATCTGAACTTGAAGAAGAAAACAAGAAAATCAAGTGGTTTAGGCCAAAAAAAAAAATTAAGAGAAAAAATGCAACCACAATCATTATCATTCTTTTAAAAAAATTAAGTCATCATTTGATTTGCAGGTTCATACATTGGTGACATTGAGTTTTAAAGATAAAATATAGTAGGAAAAAAGTGAAATGATTATAAAAATTTGAAAAATGATACACAACAACACATACAAAATTCAAATTTTTTTGGTCATGTAAATAAAATTACAAGTCATTTAAACCTTAAATTGTAAAAAACAAGAAAATGAAGTGTTTAGGCAAATCAATAGCAACAACACCATTAATTTTTTATTTAGTTCTTATATAATTGATCTAATCACATGCGAGATATTCATTTTTTTCT
>CM040624.1:96788402-96993334 GCA_022817965.1 Solanum lycopersicoides | reverse complement strand
TGAAAAAAAGAAATATACTTGATCTTTTCAATACCCTTTATATAAATAAATATCATATATATAAACTTTTTCTTTTCCAAAACCTATTTGAATGAGATAATGATTACAAATCCAATTACTAATGGGACTCATCTATCTAGTCTTTTCTAAATATAGGAATCCTTATGAAACACAATAAAATATTAGGTTAAAATAAAAGACACGCACAAATTTAATTTAATAAATAATAAAAAAATATACTATTGTATACTAGCAACGCTTTTTGTTTCAAACTTTTTTCAACTGCAGGCAGCGTTTCCTTTTTAATCCAGAAGGCACATTTTTTTTTCTTTTTTTCTTTTTACTTATTAACTTATTATTAAGTATTAATCAATAATTATTTTTTAACTAATTAATTTAATTTTTTGACTTTTTTTTATATTAATATATCTGATTAAAAAAAAATCTCTTCACCCTTGAAATCCTCACTTTTCCTTTAAACTTTTGAACAACAAAAAATTATCATTAATTAAAGCTTCAGTCTTCCGTTCATCGCCTAATCATGCTCTCACATTTAGCCACAAGACGAATAATTCTATCTAATTTAAAATTGATTAATCAATGAGTCTACTGAACATTAGAGACGAATCAAAAATTTGAGATTTTGATGCGCCAATACTATCTTAATTTAGGTAGTTAACGAAATTTTTACTATAATTAACGAATAAGTAGTATTTGATTAGTAACTAATGGCTAAAATATGATTTACAAGCTAAACTTAAAATAAATAAGACTAAATCGTATTTCCACGAGTGGTTTCTCTAGCTCGTACCAACTAAACAAGATTTCTAGTAGTTGTAAAATATTAAAATGACATAATTGTTTGTTCAATCTCACCAAATAAACAAAAATTTATAAAATCACATAATAAGTATTACATAACTATTTCTTTTCCACTTAAGTAACTATTTCATTAACTTTAATTCAATAAAAAAATTGAACATAATTATAGTGTACTAGTTTAATATAATACCTCACGTAGTACGAACAATTTCCTCACGTTGAACTTGCATTTCTCGATCAAGCAACCGAGAAGAAGAACCAATACATTGTTACTTTGAGTTGTATCAAATACAAAACGGTATAAGTAATTAATTAGGTGTTGAAGTAAATGAAGATAACAAATTTATTACTCAACAATTGGTTGGTGTCAGTTAAAGTGGAGTCCGGAGTCCAAAGGTATAAAATTTTAACAAAAATTTTAAAACGGTATATAAATTTTCATTTTAATCAAAACGGCAAAATCACTGGCTTTATCTTATCTTTGAATACTTCCTTTAGGCGGCTAGAAAGATGTTATTTGATTTTGCTCGCCGGAAAAAGCAAAATGGTTGCAATAGCAGCGATTTGCTAATTTTAAATATTTTTTTAAAAATAAAATTTAAAGAAATCGCGCGATTTCCAATATTAATTTTTTAACTTAAATTATTTATTTTAAATTTAAAAAAAATATATTTAAAGCAAATCGCTGCCCTAGGCAGCGATTTGTATAAATTTTTTTTACTTTTGTAAATTAAATCGCTGCTTTAGATAAAAAAAATTAAAAATTTCTTTTTGGTAAATAGCTACAGTATTTTTTATTTTAAATTTTTTAAATATATTTTTTAGTAAATCACTGCAATAGCAGCGATTTTATATTTTTGATTTTTTTAAAAAAAAAATTAATTAAATCGCTGCAGACGCAGCAATTTGTACCATTTTTAAAAAAATGCAGCGATTTGCTTTAATTTTTTTTAAAAAAATTAAAATAAATAATTTAAGTTAAATCGCTGCCTAAGCAGCGATTTATTAAAAAAAGATTAATATTGGAAATCCTTTAAAAAAAAATTTTAAATATTTAAAATAAGTAAATCGCTGCTATTAAAGCGATTTTGCTCTGGTTAAAATGAAAATTTATATACCGTTTTGGAATTTTTGTTAAAATTTTATACCTTTAGGCTTCGGACTCAATTTAAATGACTATATGTTGGTGATAATAATAAATTTAATGTCGGTGTGAATAGTAAATTTTAAAAAGTAATGATGCGATTATAAATTTTATTTACATATGAAATAAATGGTTAGTAGATATAAATATGGAGTTGTTGTAACAAAATATAATTTTTTGTATTAAAATTATCTCAAATCATGATATGAAATTCCCATAACATGATTTTTGGAGAATATAGAATCACATCTCATGATATAGAATTACGTCTCGTAATATGAAATTATGTGATGAAATCAACGTAAAATCACATATCCAAACGTTAATTTAATTTCACAATTTCATATCGTAATATGATATCGCATAAACAAATACCTACTAACAGAATCAATTTTCCCGTATAAAAAACAATCCTAACAAAGAAATGGAAGATGATCTTATTTGGGTAAGACAAATATGTATCACTTTTTTGAGAAGAAGTCAATATTATTAAACAGTTTGAACTTGATTTCCTTCTCTAAAACAATTTTTAACTTGTATTTGTACACTTTTTTGAGATTTTTGTAGAGTAACTATTTTTCATATACTTTTTAAGATCATAATATTGTTGTTATTTAATGTATATAAAAATAACTTTATCATACAAATATAAAGTTTATCCCAAAGAAGAGGGAATGAGAAATATTAATTGATTATATAAGTTAATGTAATTCTAAAATGAAATAGATGAAAAATAAATATTATTGTCATTTTTTATGAGTTTATAGTGAAATAACTTTATTAACATATTTTGATGCAGGTAATATCTGAATAAGTTATAATTTATAAAAATAAAATTTTGACAATATACTGTGAATCTCGAAGGGAATAGAGATAAGGAAGAATTTGACATATAATTATAATTCTTTTATGGAAACTTAGGTAAATATAATATAAATAAAAAATATTTATCATTTACAGCAATAATCTTTTTTTCTCTATTTGATCACTTTTAATACATTTATAAAATACTTTTAATTTATATTATCAAGAACAATTAATTTATTATTCATATATAATATAAGTTTAATTTTATTAATGGATAATACATTTATCACACATTTTAAAACACTTATAATATAATGTCTCATATTCTTACCAAACAAGCATAATACATTTTTAAAGATAGTTATCATACATATATATTGCATACTTAATTCACTTTTAGTACATATTGTATATTTAACATAGTATATAAATGGTAATAAATAAAAACATATAACTAACATTCGTAATTATTTATTAAAAAACACTCACCCAAGTAATTTTTCGAGTCCGAAGCCTAAAGGGCAAAAGAAAATGTCAAAAATTCCAAAGGGATACATAAATTATTTTTTTTTAACCAAAAGGCAAATCGCTATTGATGTAGCGATTTTGCTTTCACGTCTTTGATCAAAATCGCTGCTACGTCAGCGATTTTGGCGAAATTTTTTATCCAAAGAATATCGCTGCATGGTCAGGATTTTTTGTAAATTTTTATTTTAAAAAAATAAAATTATTGTGACTTCAGCCTTTTCATTGAAAACAAATTCTAAAATTTTTTAATATCGCTGCCTAGGCAGCAATTTAAGTGAGAGAGTTTTATTTTTTTTGGGAAGTTTTTTTAAAAAACATAAAATAAAATCTTGGCAGCTATTTTTCTGAACTAATTTTTATTAAAATATTGCTGTCAATTGCTTTAAAATTTTTTGTATTAAATGTTAGGTGAATAAATATTAACAAATAATTTTACAATTTTAAAAAATTGGCACTGATTTTATTTTTTAGAAAAAATTTCCACCAAGCAGCATTTTTATAATAAAAAATTCACTAAAAAGAAAGAGACTTTTAAATATATAAATGCTGCAATTGCAGTGATTTTAAATAAAATATAATAATTTGGTTTTTTTTTTTTTTACTGAAATATTTACTAAAAATTGTAATGCGATTTTTATTTTGATCGAAATTAAAAAGAAAAATTACAAACATTTAATACGACTTTTTTAAAAAAGAATTGGCAACGATATTTTTAAAAGAAAAATTTACTGAAGAATGTTTTTTAAAAAAAAGGAAAAAATTTCCCGCAAATTTCATTGGCTGCTATTTAAAAAATAAATAAAAAAAAATAACTTCCCACGAAAATCGCTGCTGAAAATCGCAGCTATTTTTTTTTTTTTTAAAATGAACAAAATCGCTGATAGATCCGTTTTGGTTTTAAAAAAAATTATGTACTCTTTTGAAATTTTTGATATTTTTTTTTTACCCTTTAGGCTTCAAACTCGTAATTTTTCCATTCTTTTACGAAAGATTAGATTAGAGTGAGATGTGAACTTATTTCTAACGAAATAAAAGAGATTGATTAACTGAAAAAATATATATATCTTCTAAGCATGATTTATACATTTTGATGGTAAAAAATATATGATTTTTAATAGATTGATAAATTTATCGAGGGAAATAGTATGAAGGATTGTACGATTTTCTCCTGCGTGAGTAGTTGTAAATTTGATTAGCATTTAAATATAATATATTCACCCGGATTCCCTCGAATAGAATGATCTAGTTTAACTTGACACAAAATTTTAAAAAATAAAAAATGTTTTGAATCTTGTGATCCTAAACGAACGTTATGTTAAATGTATAAAAGATTAGAGCGAGAGGTAGACTTATTTCTGACGAGTAAAAGATTTTATTTACTTACTGGTTAATATTTCTTTAATAGTCCATCCCTCCATTTATTTACTTACTGGTTAATATTCATTTTGTTAATTAATTATTTAGACTTATTTTCACCTATGTGTTAGAGGCACAGATTCAATATCAATAGATATTCCCAAGCAATAGGCAATTCAACACTAAAATCAAAATCATCAGATCTGAATTCTGATATTAATGCTTTAATTTACATCAAACTTCTTAAGCAGGAGTATTACTTTTATTTCAATTTATGTGATTACTTTCGAATTTTGAGATTCAATCAAGTCTATCTTTAATTTGATCGTAATTCTTTTTATATATTTTAGAAATATTTTTAATTGACAAATGTTGTATCTTATAATATATATATATATATATATATATATATATATATATATATATATATATATATATATATATATATTTAACGGTCAAACTAAAATTGTTAACTATCAAAATTCAAATTATGCCACAGTATAAAAGGGAGTATATATTAGAAAGAAAACATAGACTCTTACTGTAAACAAACAAGTAGGGCTCTTATTTTATCATTCACAAGAGTACTCAAGGTTTCCACATATACTTTGCTTGATATATATTTTAAGGTTTTCAAATCAATTCAAATATAGTCTAATTTTTTTTTCCAATACCAAAGCACTAATGATTTTTTTCTTCTAATTTGACTCGATTTGCAATATTAAATGCAACAAACAGACTCTAGTTCTAATTCGTCATGGTTAGAATTGCTAAACCTGTTTGGTTTGGTTGGGATAATAATAATTAAGTTCTTATATATCCCAATCCCAATAGTTTTAACAACATAGACCAAAAACATAAATTCACACCCAATTGATTTTTACAACATAAAATAAGCTATGTTATTGAAAAAAAAGGATTAAGAAGAAAAGATTCATAAACAGAATACGACAATTGATAAAAAAATAAAATCTATGCTATTAAAAATGATACTACTTTAAGGTACGATGCCTTTGTTCCCTCTTCTTTTCGAGTAGCTTTAATTCTTGATCTGTTTCATTCATAGCCATAATCGATATTAAATCTATGATTGTATGCATAAATAGTAAAACAAGAATATAATTACTTAGCCATCTACAAGAACGGCACCTACTAGCCACTGTGTTGTATCCGCGTCCACCAATACACCCACCCGCTTTACCCATACGAAGCGATTTGTGGTGAATAGATTTGGCCATACTAATATTAAATCCACAAATTGTATGATATGATACTATACTCTTAGGTAGGTATCTAGGTAGGTATCTCTGAGTCATAGTGTTAGATTTACTCTTTCCTATTACTGCAATAACACGATGATTTGATACTACATTCTTCAAACCATGTAGATATCTCTGATACATAGTGATTGATTTGGGATTTACTTCACTATGATTTGATAATATATGACTGTTCTTCCCTGTTATTGCAATAACATGACTAACCGCACCATTAATCCGATAATTTGATACTACACTTTTCAACCCAAGAAAGACGCGATTGAATACTCCCATTGACATTCTCACAATAAACAAATAGTTTCTTATTAATGAAAAAAAAGAAATATACTTGATCTTTTCAATACCCTTTATATAAATAAAATATCATATATATAAACCTTTTTCTTTTTCCAAAACCTATTTGAATGAGATAATGATTTACAAATCCAATTACTAATGGGACTCATCTATCTAGTCTTTTCTAAATATAGGAATGCTTATGAAACACAATAAAAATAAAAATAAATTACCTTATGAAACACAATAAACAGCGCTTTTTGTTTCAATTTTTTTTCAACTGCGTTTCCTTTTTAATCCAGAAGGCACATTTTTTTTAATTTTTTTTTACTTATTAACTTATTATTTAGTATTAATCAATAATTGTTTTTTAACTAATTAATTTAATTCTTTGACTTTTTTTTATATGATTAAAAAAAAATCTCTTCACCCTTGAAATCCTGACTTTTCCTTTAAACTTTTGAACAACAAAAAATTGTCATTAATTAAAGCTTCAGTCTTCCGTTCATCGCCTAATCATGCTCTCACATTTAGCCACAAGACGAATAATTCTATCTAAATTTAAAATTGATTTAATCAATGAGTCTACTGAACATTAGAGAGGAATTCAAAAATTTGAAGATTTTGATGCGCCAATACTATCTTAATTTAGGTAGTTAACGAAACTTTTACTATAATTAACGAATAAGGTAGTATTTGATTAGTAACTAATGGCTAAAATATGATTTACAAGCTAAACTTAAAATAAATAAGACTAAATCGTATTTCCACGAGTGGCTCCTCTAGCTTGTACCAACTAAACAAGGGCACCCCTTCACTTTTTATGGGTGCACTGTTGATTATATCCTACTTTATGTGAGTTTTTCACGATAGATATACATATATACTCGTGACTTATTTTTGAGGTTAATGGATGCACGTGCACCCCTATCAAATCATGTTTGTCTGCCTCTACTTGGTACCATGTAGGTCCGCCTCTGCTTGGCACCCAGTAACTCTAAATTCTAGATCCGCCTCTGACAGCATGTATAGTGAGATTGTGTAACACACATTATCAAGGAACTAAAATATCATTCTAATGCTTCATGAACAGATTTGTCTCTTCATTTTAAGTGTTTATTTTTGTGTTTTAATACTTTTTCTTGGCCTTCTCCCTATAATAAGTTTTACACAATGCTAAGTGTTATTTTTTTAATTTATAATATAACAAATTTAAACCTCCTTATCTTTTTTCTTATATATTTATTTCTTTATATTTTAAATTTCTTGATGAAAATTCTGATCATGTCATTGTGTGTACAAATTTCTATTATATATAGGGGAACTTTCACATATAGTCACATAAAAATAATTAATTACTCTTTATAGGTATAATTTGATAATTACAATTTGTGGATACATGTTATATGGAGGAGAGGGGCAAGCAAGACTGGGAGAGAGAGGAGAGAGGCAAGAGAGAGGGGGGAATTAAAAGAGTGGGAGAAAGGTGAATTAGATATGTATATTGGTTAGATAATTGTATATTATACATATGTATTTATATATATGGCAAGAGAGATTGAGAGAGACATCAGGAAAGAGAATAACGAGACTGGGAGAGGGAGGAGAGAGATGAGGGAGATCGAGAGAGGGAGGAGGGAGGCGAGCGAAAGAGGGCAGAGAGTGGGAGAGAGGTGAATTGTATATGTATATAATTATATATTATACATATACATTTGAATATAGGGCAAACGAGATTGGGAGAGGAAGGAGAGAGGCAAACGAAATTGGGAGAGGAAGGAGAGAGGCAAACGAAATTGGGAGAGGAAGGAGAGAGGCGAGAGAGAGAGGGGAGAGAGTGGGATAGAAGTGAATTGTATATGTATATAGGTTAAATAATTTTATATGATACATATATATTTGTATTTTCTGACGAATTATACATATACAAACGTGACTAATTATACACACTCAAAGTCAGCCAACGTAATTAATGTATAATGTTAATTGCGAGTGATAATTATAGCAAACTATAGCTCTGATAAGTAATTAAATAGTATAATTTTGTTTTATTGCGTAATTTTTCCTATATAGATATAGCTCTCCATAAAACACAATTCTTTTCTCACGTAAATTGTGTTTCTTAGCAACAACACAATTTCTTCTCATGTGAAATTATGTTTCTTAGCCATCTATAGTCAGAGCAAATAGAGAAAAGGAACTGCGTACAAATAGATCCCTTATGGTTCTAACCCTTTTTTGATTTTACATGTAATAAAAGTTTAGTGCAATAGATTCGGCTAGATTTGGCTAAAATTTAAAATTCTAATTGCAGAAAAGCCGTAAAAGAATATAATTAAAGAGTAATTTTTGAACAAGAAATCTTAATAACACCACAATAATATACTAAATACTTATATTCTTATAATATCATTACATCATTGACTAATGAATTGGAGCTCTGACTAAATTCGAATTGCGCTCGGCAGGACCATTCTGGGGTGGCGCTCCCCATAAGATATTTTCTTCATACCCAAAGCTCGAACCCGAGACCTCTGATTAATCGGGAAACATTCCCACCAGTGCACCACAACTCATGTTGATAATGTACATATACTCTATAATATTAATGACTAATGAGTAATTTGTGAACAATAAACCTTAATGATATCAATAGAATATATATATACTAATTTAAAATCAGTTAATCGAAATTATCAGCTTTAATGATACCAATGCAATATATGATACTGATTTGATATTAATTAAGCAAAAATTATTAGCCTTAATGAATAGGGGATATAGACTGTAATTCTTTTTGAAAGAATGAGTATTTCTTGGAGTACTTAGAATTAAGGTATGAACATAAAATTATTTTGCTTTATGGCCTATTTATGTATCTAGCTTTCCAAAGAAAATATTATCATAGAAATATTATTAATTTACCGAGTTTAATTTATTGATATACTTTTTGAGGGAGATTTAGGCCTGTGCATAGCACGGGCAATTCTTTACACAAGTGTTATCTCACTATTTTTCCCTTATGTAGACAAAGTTGTAAGGCTATATTGTGAATATTACTATAAGAATGAACCTCTATTTATAGATTCATTTTTTTTTACTCGCCAAATATAAAAAATTTTGTGTTTTTATTTTTAGCATCCAATTATAACTAAAAAAAACTCCGGACAAATATCACATACCCGTTGTTATTCCCTTACGATTTTATTTTGGGATAATTATATATAATAGTAAATTAATAACTTAAAATAAATGGAGTAGCTAGGGTTTGATTTAATTGTGCTCCATAGCAAACGTTTTCCAAATTTTGCCAGTCGCCTCTCTCCCAAAAATCTCGCTTGCCACTCTCTCATTCTCGCTCCACTCTCTCGCTCGCTTTCTCACTTTTTATACACACACAAGTGTATAAAAATTGTTTCTATTTGTATAAAACAGAGGAAATTGTATAAATACATATATTTTTGTTTTCCTCTCTCCCCTCTTCCATATCTCGTTCGCCACTCTCCCAAATCTCGCTCGCCACCCTTGCCTTTCTCATTTATACGAATAGAAGCTAAATGTATAAATTGTGTTTCTGTTTGTATAAAGCGTGAAGAAAATTGTATATACACATGCAAGTACATATATTTTCGTCCTATACACTTATAATTATACAATAAAAATACTCCCTGTCCAGTTTTTCTTTGCCCTCTTTATTGTTTTATACAAATTCAAATTTTATCTAATTTATCTCTTTCTCGTTTTATACAATTCGATTCAATTGTATATTCCCTGCCCAAGTCTCTTTTGTCTTTCTCTCTTTCTCATTTTATACAAATTCAAATTGTATATAATCTTCTATACACTTATAATCATACAATTCGTTTTATACACTGCCAAAGTGTCTTTCTCTTTCTCGTTTTATACATTTTGTTTTATACAATTCGCTTCAATTGTATATGTATAGCGAATTATACAGTTTCTATATTTACTATGGAGCGCAATTATGCAAACTTTGCTATAGCATATAAATATGCATTTGTTATTTACTATATGTGAAAGTTGCCTTTTATTTTTACATCCCTTTTTCTTCTCTTTCTCTTCTCATTTAGAATTGCTTATTTACTAACAAATTGGATGAATTATATGTTTTTAGCTTCCACAAATATCTTATTCAAGGACTCTCATTTTTATGACGAAAAAATAAATAAAAACCAAATAATCAATATAAATTATTAATTACATATATAATATTTAGGTTTAGAATTAAATAGCAATTAACAATTTTCGTTTTGTTTTAAATATTGCTTTTCATATTATTTAGTTTGTATTTTCTGTTTTGGATATCTTCAATTGGTGAACTTTTATGTATTGTGTTTTAAGTTCGAGATCTATATTAAAAAGTATATTAAATATATTGTTTGTCCGTACTTTGCATGACACAAAACTCTTATTAAATTTTAGATTTAATTTCTGCTAATATTCAAATATTTGAAATTAATAAAAAGAAAAAAATATTTTAAGAAATTAAAGATATTTTAAATTTTTTCTTTCATTAGATAAAACAAATATATATTAATAATTTAAACTGTATGTATTTTAAAAATCTTAAACATTCAAAATAATCAAATTAAGATTAAAAAATATCAAAACAGCCTTAGTGAAGGTAGAAAGATATTACAAAATCAACACTATAACACAAAATGTCACACCCTCCGTTTCAAAAAGAATTATCTCTTTTCTTTTTTAGTATATTTCAAAAAGAATGACCTTTTTCATTATTTTTTTGTAACAACTTTCCACAAGATCAAAGGGCAATTTTGTATATTTGACCTAACTTTGATTTAGGATCACAGGATTCAAAAGTCGTCTTTATACTATTAAATTTCGTGCCAAATTAAACTAGTTTATTATTTGTGAAACAGAGGATCATATTAATATTACAACTTTTTACATATTAATATGATGAAAAGAAACATCTTATAATTTTAGTTAAATTTTTTATAATGTAATTTTAAATATAAAAATTATGACAAATAATATGGAATTAAGAGAGTGAATATTTTTTACATATTCCAAGAGATTGAGTTATTATGAAAGAGAATGTCCATCTATACCGTGGGCCTCTAAAAAGTTGAATAGTTTAACTTTCGAAAAAAAAGTGTCACATAAATTTAAAAAAAAAAAACGTAGACACATATTGTAAAAATAAACATGTAGCTCTCTTATGTTATCATTCACAAGTTTGATACAGCCGATAGAGAGATTTGTTGAATAATAGCTTAGCTTAGCTAGCTTCTTTCCATAACATAAATGTGTAAATTTGTTTGTTTACATTAAAATGATAAATATGTTGTATAGTTTATCTATAACGAGCAAAAGAGATTGATCAAACTATCTAAAGAAAAGAAAGTATTATACTCTTCCATTTCCAAGTAATCGAATTTTTTAGATTTTTGTTTTTTAAATCAATTTAATTGTTCAATTTTCAAGATTTCTTTTATAATATTCTTTCAATTTTATGATTTCTTAAATGACGCGTAAAAGAGTGAAATATAATAGAAAGAAAGGATAGAGTACTCCTTAACCTTAATAGGTGCAAGTTCATTTTTTATGATCATAATACACAAACGTATTCTTTAACTTGGTCTTATTTAAAATTTATGTTTTTTAACTTTGAGTGTGTACAAGTAGATACTTAAACTTTTATAGAGAAAACAAGTAGATACACATGTCGTCATACATGTCAATTATAGCGTCTTGTGTGATGACTATAGGACGTGTGTGTCTACTTGTTCAACTTTACACAAGTTTAAGTGTCTACCAAAATTGAACAATATAAATATCAGTTACGGTCAATTTAAAGACATATTTACTAAGTGTCCTTTCTTTCATTCCTTTGTGTTTTTTCATAACCACAACTCGATTGAGGCTGAGGTGTAGGTTGTAGTTAAGTTACATACATTGACAACGTAAATATTTTTCATGCTATTGGTATAGTTTAACACCGTTGACAACGTGTTAGTTAACATTTTTACGCGATTATTAGTCAATGTTTATCATAGAAATCACCAAGATTTGGTTGAGGATTCAAAAATTCTGTTGACAGAAGAGAGAAAGCACAATCTGTCATCAACAAAATGGTATTTTTGTTTGTTGGAATGTGCTCTCTCTGCTTCTGCCAATAGAAACTGTTATTCTTCTTTTGGATTCTCAACAAAGATTACACATTTTTCTTGTCATAATATAGTGTTGAAAGATCCTGTTTTCGACTAACTACTATCCGAATAGCTCTTCTCAGAATAAGCAGAAAACTTCACACGTTGAATTCGAATGTTTCTCCTTTCATATAACAGTAAAAGAATGTGCAGGAGATGAAATAAAATGACATGTTAATCGGATTTAGATTGAACAACCTTGAAATGTTTCAGGATAACAGACAATAGCATAGAGTTCAATATAATGGCTTTGAACTCAATCAATAGTCAAAAGGCCTAATGTATATCAGCTCATATTACAATTGCACACAAAAAAAATGAAAGAATTTCTAGCTATATATATTGCAGAAAATTCACAAGACTATTATTACTTCAATCTATTCTGATTTCGAGCTCATGTTCTGGTGCCTCACTTCCTTCGCTGTCTGAGAAAATGTCATCAATGTTGAACGCGATGCTAGTGGAGAAAGTTAGAGTTGGTTTCACTTTCGGAACAAAGATAGGTTCCGCCTCATTGTTGAGTATCTGAAATACTCTCCTCATACAAGGCCTTTCTGTGCTATCAGGATTTGCACAGCTCAGTCCAACAAGTAGCAGCTTTTTCATCTCTTCCTCTTTGAAGTCTTCGTTAAGCCTTTTGTCTGCTGCATCGATAATCCTACCTTCAGAGTACAGTCTCCAAACCCAATCAACCAAATTCACCATTTCATGACCAGTACCTTCACCTTCAATTGGTCTCCTCCCGCAAGCCACCTCTAGTATAACCACACCGTAGCTGAAAACATCAGTTTTCTCGGTTGCTTTTCCGTATTGAAGGTACTCAGGAGCAAGGTATCCCATTGTTCCAGCAGTAAGTGTTGAGACCGGACTCTTGTCATGATCCATAAGTCTTGCCAGCCCAAAATCGCCAAGCCTCGCATTGTAGCTTGCATCCAGCATAATATTGCTTGCTTTTATGTCTCTGTGAATCACCTGCTGCTCACATTCTTGATGCAAATAAGTCAGAACAGACGCCAAACCAACTGCTATATTGTACCTGTAAGGCCATTTCAGCGGATTCCCATGCTCGGATTCCTGGTATAGCACCTTATCAAGACTCCCATTAGGCATATAGTCATAAACAAGAAGTAACTCTCCCTTCTCAATACACCACCCTTGCAGCTGAACCAAATTTTTGTGCCTTAAACATGCTATGATCGACAACTCAGCCCCAAACTCAGTCTTACTTTCATGGCTGTGCTTAGATCTTTTCACTGCAGCAATAGAGCTCGATTCCATGAAAAACGCCTTGTAAACAGTACCAAAAGCCCCATTTCCTATAATCCTGCTGGAATGAAATCCTCTTGTAGCTGACCTCAGCTCCTTGTAACTGAACTGCCTCGGTCCAGTAACAAGCTCGGCTTTCAAATTCTTCTCTGTGTTAAGACCCCTCCATTTCTTAACAGAAATCCAACCAAAAGCTACAAGAACAGCACAAAAGAAAGCTGGACCACCAATTCCAAAACCCAACCCAAAGCTCTTATTATGATGTTTATGGCCACCAGAATCTTGAATCATCGGAGGCTTTACAATCACAGTATTATCAGAAACATTATGAGGAGGCCTCACAGGGCGAAATCCATAAGTTCGAAAACTCCAATTCTCAATACTATGCAATTCAGTACTCCCCTCAGTAGAAGCAGCAAACCCCACATACATAAACTCTTTTATATAATCAGACAAGTCAATATCAACAATCAAGATTGGTTTTTTAGGCTTAAAACTAGAGTAACTCAAGAAAACCATCAACTTCTTCTCCTCACTCTTGTAATCAATCCAACAACTAATCAAATTCCTACTTTTCAAATCTACACCAGCTAACCTCAAATTTGCAGTCTTCATTGAAATAAGACTATCAATATCAAGACCAACATGGTTATCATCAGGATCATTAAAATGCAAATCTTGTTTAGTATCAAATTCAACAGCAACAAACTTATTCTTAGTTAACTGTGAAGAATTCACCAAACCCAAAAACCCACCTGGACTACCCAATGTCTGATTATCAGGTGACAGAAAAAAAGCCAATCCATCACCAAACGAAGAGGGGTTGATGTTAGTAACAGAAAAAGCAAATCTTGTGGAAAACGACGCCGTTTTCTTGGTTTCTGGATCGAAAAACGAAATGGGGTTATTGTAAATGAGAGAACCAGAGCTTGAAGATGGAACTTGAAGATCTCTAGTTAGACCAACAACACCATTACGCAGATAAGAATCACCAAGAAGAGTAAAATTCCGAAGTGTAAAAGATTGTAAATCAAAGCTGCAATTTTGTGATGATACTAATATGAAGAAACTGAAGAAAATCAAGAACCTGAACATGGTGGAGATTTTTTTTTTGGAAAAATTGAATCTTTTTTTCAGAAAAATGAAGAACAAGTAGATAAAATCTTGAATTTACACATTAAAGTGATTGAATTAGTGGAGATGATGGAGAAATTTTTTTTGGATAATGGGGTATAAACGGTTATGAAATATAGGCGCCTTTGGGTTGAAGAAAGAGATTAGAGAAATATTAATGAGATAGTTATTATTTTAATTAAGAAGTAATCAAAAATCACTTTTGTACTTTAATTTTTCATAACCTTCAACTTTTGAGATACATTTACTTCTTTCACTTTAGTTATTTGTTTTTTCTAATTATTTATAATTTATTTGTAGACGAGTATCTATTGAAAATAATTTTTTTAAAAATGTTTTTACATATTTTTTTGTGAGAGTATAACTGAGTTATATATTTGAGTTAACTTGTCTTCATTTCGATAAATTTTATAATATATCTATTCTTTTCTATCAGAAACAACTATCATATAGCTTTGTTTATTAAAACAATAATAAAAAAAATTATTTCATTTAATTTTGTTGTCTCCTATTATATTTAGACTATTTTTACAACTCTATTCATAACTCTGAAGGAAAACAGAAAATTATAAAATATAAGTACTTAATACTTAGGATAATAACACTTTTGATCATTGAAATATATATATATATCTGACAAATATATTATATTATATAATATATAAATCATATTATTTACAATTATTGTTTCCTCGCAAGCAATCATAATTTTCTTAAAGAATTAACTATTTCACTACTATATAACTGTTCGTATAGTATTTTACGTTTACAAAAAATTCTAAACTCTCAATAAAAATACCTCTATAATAGTCAATCGCTTGGAGCATTTTTGGCAATAATAAAATTAAAATGAATCATTTCACCTCCTCGATAAGCAGTTCATAAATTTTTGTACTAAATAAGACACTTATCATTAGAATTATTTCGCATAAGCTTTTTCGATCACTATTATATATATCAAACCTACACATTGTTATTTCACGCTTTAGAATAATATACATTTAAAATAATCTATACTCAACATATTTTCTTATATAAAAATATAAAACCACATTTTATCAGAAGGTTTAATATATTAAATATCAAGGGATCAAAACTAACTTTATTTATAATTGAGGGGCTAAAGTACTATTATCATAAAAAGTTATAAAGAGAAAAAGTATATAATAATGTCGAGAGGAATATAATAGAACTTATAACGGTAATATAGACTTGCAGACGAATTTGGAAGTCCTACTTGTTGAGGGTCCCTACTAAAATAGAAATTTATATAATAATGTGATTTATATTTTATTATTATTATATCTTTTTATATATTCTTCGTTTAAACTGAGAGTCTATCAAAAAATAATTTATGATATCTTATAATATAAAGGACAAAAGATAAATATATTTTCGAACTATTATAAATGGTATGCAAATATGCTCCCTCATACTTTTGGGACACTATTGGTCCATTTGTCGTCCTAAAATAGAGCATATATATCCTTCACTGAAACGTAAGACTAAATAAGACACGCAGTGCAATTTTGTCCGTCAGTTCAACGATAAAATTATGACATGTGTATGTCAGTTAGTATAAAGTGTATATATGCTCTATTTTTTTAACGGTATGTACACCAATGTCCTAAAAGTATGACGGAAGGTATCTACATATTATTTATGATAGTTAGGAGATATATTTATCATTTTTTCCTAATATATTTTCGAACTTATAAATGGTATGCAAATATGTTCCCTCATACTTTTGGGACATTATTGGTCCCTTTGTCGTCCTAAAACTAGAGCATATATATCATTCACTGCAACGTAAGACTAAATAAGGACACGAAGTGCAATTTTGTCCGTTGGTTTAATGGATAAAATTATGACATATGTGTATGTCAATTAGTATAAAATGTATATATGCTCTATTTTTTAGACGACATGTACACCAATGTCCTAAAAGTATGACGGAAGGTACCTGTATATCATTTATGATTGTTCGAGAATATATTTATCCCCTTTTCCTAATATAAATGCAGCCTATTAATATTGTTGTCGTCTTCTAAAATGTCTATTTTAAATTAAAAATCTATCAAAAACAACTTATTTATCTTACGAAATAAAATGTAGGTGTAATTTTTTATTTGTGGGATATAGTAAGTCGTTGTCGTTGTTGTTGTAATTATACACAGCCCACAATTGTATTTATTGAAAGTGAATTTTATGTCCCACTGACTATACTAAAATTCAAAACAAGCCGTTGTACGATAAAGTTTGAACCAAATTCTTTAATTTTGTTTGACCAATTATTGCATGTATATATATTTTTGGGTGTATAAATAAATAAAAATAATTAACGGGAAAAAGAATAATTGTACCCAAATGGCTTTATACTCCTATATTACTTTATTATTAGTGGATTGCTAGCATATTTATCCAATTACTTGTATTTGGTAGAAACTTAACATTGAGGAAAAGGTTTGAGGAGTTTTAATACTTATCCACATATAATAATAATAATAATAAAAATTATATGTAGTTAATTTTGCGAATGGAGTTTGAGAAGAATAAGATATATGTAATAAGTTAATTTTATTCTTATGTTAGTGGACAGGGGCGGAGCCACCTTGATATAAAGGGTTCATCCGAAATTTCTTCGACGGAAAATTATATTATTTATATATGGTTAAAATAATATTTTATGTATATATAAGTAGATATCGAACCCCCTTCGGCTATTCCGTGTATCTATTTTTACAAATTTTGGACCCCTTATTAATTATCCTGATTCCGTCACTGTTAGTGGAGTAGAAATGTTGTTTGTGATATAGGAGTATCTAAGAACATGATTGTCTCATATTCGTTTTGAAGTTCGATTAATAAGAAGAAGTTCCATTTTGAGAGGTAAAATTATCCCTACGATTGGTAGCATCACATCAAAAACTTGTATTCGTGACCTTTGATTAAAAATGATGTAATACTCATCATTTTATTGTAAAACTTTAATTTTATACTATTTGTTTTATTTATGTAGCACTTTTCAGATTTTGAGATTTAAACAAGTTTATTTTTTACCGTAAGTTTTTCATAAATCATTTTGAATTATCAATTATTATGACTTGTAACACTTTTTATGTAAATATATAAATTTCATGATTTTTTTTATAAAAAAATTAAAATTCCAATCAAACTTAAATAACTTAATTCTCGAAAAATAAAAAATGCAATATAAATTAGAAACAGATGAATAGTTATGTCATCCAAGAAAATTGTCAGAGTATCTCCAAATAGGGCAATGGCCTCGATGATCAACAATGACACTGAATACAATGTGATTATTGGATCAACTTTACACTTTATTAAATATATATAATATAAAGTCTATAGTAATAGACAGACCCATAGAGCCGTTGGGGTTCAATTCAATAATCTTATACATGATGAGTTCATCACGTGGAATCAATTGTGCAAAAACTAAATTCTTGAAGTTCACCCCAGTGTGCTTCCTTATTCATTAATTTAGTTAGGCACACGTGAATTTATGGAATCTGTTTCGGGAATAGCTTTTTACTAGTAGTATCTAATCATAATAAAGTCCAAATTTAGAGATTAGTTTCTCCATAATATGTTTTAACTTAATCCAACAGAATCGAAACACCTTTTTGTTTAAAAGAAATGATGCTCATTAAAAGATCAAAATTTCACAATAAAAGTACGCAATTTACATGCTCATAATCGTCTACACTTAATTTTCTAACTTCCCAATTCAAGAAGTATGAAAAGTGTTCAATATTGGAAACTATCAACGACTATTTCATCTTCCCCAAAGCAATTGGAGATCAAAAGTCAACAAATTTGATGACTTATTAAGAGAAAGACGAAGTAAATACATGCTACTAGAGATGTTGCAATAGGTGTCGGGAAGACTTCCATGGTATGTGTACGAGCAACCTTCAACGTCACTATAAGGCTAAGCCCTATACCTCTATCACTCTCTTAGCCATTTGCATTCATAATAACATGTGTTTATCTTCTCCTTTCAATCATATAAGTCAAAAAAAGTTATTTAAATCTTACAAATGACAGCCATATAGTATAATGACTGTAGTTCTGTATTCTAATCATCAAGGTTCAAGCGTATATACGTTAGAAAGGTTTTTGAATCGCTGATATTGGAAGTGAGAACATGTCGAAAGGGAATGAAAACGACAGCATGCACAGCCGTTAAGACAGGCTTGGCTGAGGCTGCATAGCAAATATCACCTTCCCATATGTACAATTTATGTAGACAAGAGTCCTGCCAAAAAACAATATAACGTTAATTTCGTTGATTGGAGATCGATGATGAAGGTAACGTAAAAAGTGTATGGGAGGCAGAACAAGGAAATTTATTCAAATATATACCAGAAGTCAAATTTAATCTACGCTGCTCCAGACTCTCCAAAAATGTTGTTGGATCCTCAAACAATGCACTCTACTTTAGAAGGATCCAACATGCACTTGGCCGCATTTTTGAAGAGTCCAAGCAGAACAGATTTCTAGCATATGGTTGTGTCAAGCATAAATAAGAAACTACAAATGACAAGTTACTATGGGAAAGAAGAGACAACCTTGTCTTCGAGCAGAAGCACTACCCTTGTATAAACAAGTTTTTTGAATTAGAGGAAAAATCAATCAGATGGGTGCAGGTCTCTGCTGAACCATCCTAGGCACAAGTACTACAAAGAAAGAGTTTCTAATTCAGAAAGCAATCAAAAAGCTCCATTAGCAGTTAAATAAAAGGCGGAAAAAGATACCTTCATCCATACTGCAGAAACTATTGGGGGGAAATATGGAATCAGGGTCAATTTCTTGCTGCAGAGGTAGGATACTAGCCACATTGGGTTTACTGCAGAAACATCCAATTTTAGTTGAGAGAAATGTTAGCAGTATTACAAGCTAAAATATGTTACGGTGAATTTTCTTTACTTTTTTGTTTTATAACTACACATTATAAAGGAAGGGCCTGAAGATTTAATGCTTCGGGTGCTATAAAGAATAGATTTGATCACCTGGCCCACGAGGGAATAAATTTTCGGATGGGTAGATCTACATCCTCATCCTCTTCATCATCAGAGCACTGATACGGTGAGATCTCATATGATTTCTCTCGACTTTTCTTGGTAACACACTCACTGTCAGCCTGTGCAATAATTAAAATACATGCCAGTGTGAGGACTGAAGCAAAACTCTACCATGAACAGTTGAACAGAAAACGAAAAACAAGCCTTCTATCTATAATTCGTTATGTACAAAATTTGTCAGGCAAGTTTACATATGAACTGTAACCTAACCACTTCAGAATTCTGAAGAAACTGGAAAAACAGGACAGGCATAAGAGTTAAAGAATATGATAAAAAGGCTAGGAGAGCTTCGAGCAGTAGCAGCACAGTGCTTGTTGTATCTCAAGCAGGTAAATTCTTATATTTTCACAATATTAAACTGACTAATCATCCTAGCAGAAACAACTAAGCCCTTCAACTATAATATGACCTTGTCATTGGGATGCATCATCTTTCATTTTTCTTCTGTGCAGGTTTCGGAAGAAAATAAGAAATGGAAGAAGGGCAGGCGTTATAATTCGGAGAGTGCAATTAAATGAGTTAGGAATTTTTAGCAGTACCAGCCCCCAGCCCATTTGCATCACAAGCAGGTACGGTCTTTGCTCTTGGCACAATAATATAAACCAATTTTTTAGCATATATTAAGGAACCGGCTTTGGACCAACCACTCCTTGCGGAACACTATCAGACCGTGCTACTTACGTCAACTATCTTCACCTTTCAGAGTAGAATAACATATGTGAATTGCATATGCATCTCATACCTCACATTTTGGGAATGTCTATTAGATGAAGCAGACTGTTCCCGGAAAATGAACTGGAATTCGCTTCTCCTTGGTTCTTGACAAAGTTATGTTGGATTTGAAGAATAAAGATTAAAGTCGGATTCCACTATAGAAACTTATATATGGCTTAGATAAATAGAGAAACCTGGACAAATTCTAGAATTTTGAGAATGAGAATGTAATGGATGTTTTCATTGGGTAGTAGCTATACTGCTATAACAGGAGATGTTAGTAAGCACAGTGAACTTATTGTAGATGTTTCTGCAGGAACTGTTATGCTAGGGCGTACGACTAACATTTTGGGGGATTGCCTATTAAAGAAATTGGAGCTCAAAGCAAAAGTGAGAAGAGATGTCAACATAGATCCCCTAGGATTCGGAACTCAAATCGTAAACTAGTCTATGCAAACAGGGAACAAGCTTACATAGCCTACTCCCTATGGATCGCTGTCAATCATAATATTTTTCTTGGAGGGAGGTTAATAATTTATTGGTGCTGTGGGAAAAGCTAGTGTAGGTTGTGGACAATCAGAACCTATAATGAACCTAGATGTTGTTCACGATTCAATTATGACTTTTCTATGTGGATGCATCACCTTTTCATGATCAGTAAAGTTATCAACAATGTGACATCTTCCTGGTGATGGTGTTGCTTGAAATGAATCATTTCTCGAAGTTTCAGTTGGCTTCGGTTCACTCTCTTGCTTCTTGAAGGTCTTTCCAATTCTTTCCTTTTCTTTTTGAGGCATATCAACATCATTATTACATTTCTTTTTAGCCATTGTCTTTTCATCCTACAGAAAAAGTAATGAGTAATTAGTGTACCAGTACGGTAAAACAGAAGCAGAAAAGGGATAATTCTTAGTGAGAAGAATGTTGCATACATTAGTGGGAAGTCCTTTATCTTTCTCCGCTCTTTTAGCATGAATTTTATCGTCCTGCTCTCTCTGCTGTCGTCGTGCTTCTTCTACTCGTTTTCTTTTCTTTTCCCTCTCATTTTTTTCTTCTTCTTCCCTCAGCCTTTTCCTTGCTATTGCATCAGCTCCCTTTTTCTTCTTTTCCTCTTCCTTCTTTTTCTTGTCATTTTCCAATTGTTTTGAATTTTCTTTCTCTAACCGTGCCCGTTCGTGCTTCATTGCTTCCTTCCTCATCTTACGCTCATTCTCTTTCTTCTCTTCCAGGCGTTTTGCAGCTTCAGCAGCTTCCAGAGCCTTCACTTTTACATCTCTCTTTCCTGTGGACAAACAGAAAAATTGTAATTACACCAGTAACTATCAAAAGGCAGCCTTGATCATGCACAAGCTTCATTTTGCATAATCAGAATTAGCATTCAGGAGAAAAACTGGGTGGGAGAAGTTTGTTTTACTGATCAGAATAAGCAAAGCTGGGTGGGAAATAACATGTTGAACATTCGAGATTCAATTTTCTTTTGCTTGCAACAGATCATCACAAGGAATCCAATTCTATGAAAGAAAACAACTATGCCTCAGCTGCAGGCATGTTGCGGCCGCTTGGGCCCAGGTATATGAATTCTCATGTCACTACATTTAAACTCGTCTCAATCCAATATTATCAAGATAAAAATAAAAAAGCACTACATTTTCTCTTATTTTCTACTGGCTATATCTAGCACATACATTTCTAATAGGAATCAGCATCTCCTAGAAAACATTGGACTAGTAAACATATTAACATGACTAAAACTTAATTCCAGCTATATGTTGCCACCTATTTAGAGCTTTTTCTTCCATTGTACTTGCGCTAGGTCCGCATTGAACTCAAAGAAGTAAAGCATTTTCTAGTTTTTCAATCCTGATTTATGTTCCAGTAAGAATACAAACAACATTAAACATTTTCACTCAAGTAAAGATTGTTTTTATCTTCAGCACAGTAATCAGCACAGCACAACCAAAATAAGCAGCTGAACAAAGTGTGGAAATTCTGAGAGAACTAAAGTAACATGTTATTCAGTTAGCAGAATAATGTCAGTGCTATATTGCATAATAGAAGGAAAATTTGATATTGCTGTTGAATACTCTTCAGAATCTCAAAGCTCAGGTATAACATGCTCAAAGCATAGTAGAAGCATGATACTGTAAAGAAGTACACTGGAGATGCTACAATGACAACCAAAGGCCAATTAGCAAATACCACCGGACTTTTTAAGTTGGGGGGAGCGATAAGTTTCCAACCTCCAAAATCAACGTCCAGGGAATTCAAATTTATCGATGCAAAACACCACCAAAATTAATTGTGTAAATACCAAGTTAGCAGAATTTAATCTTGTATCAATATCCTACTCTGCTAAGTTCAACCAAGACGGATACCGTTTGATACTAACAAGCAGTCCTGCCAGAGCATCAAGGTTGTTACAAATCTTCTTTTATCGTTTCACCTTTTTTATAAAGAAAATAGTTCCAATTTTTTCTGTAAAAGAAAAGAAGGAAATTACCTGTACATACAGCAGCTGCTTGTTTCTGTTGGACTAGTGGTATAAATGAAGTCACATTTGTGACAATGTTGTTATTACTTGGCCCTTTTTCTGAAAGATTCTGTCTCTCTCTATGGAAACTGGATTTAGCTGATAGTTTTGGCCTATTAGACCTCCTAAGGGATTCCTTACCTTGTTTAATTCCTTTTGTACCCATCAAAGAAGTCTGTTTTACCTTTGCAGCACTCATATTTCTGAAGCTACTTCCAAGCTTTCTCTTGGCTTTCTTATGATGCCCACTGCAGCTAACATCTGGATTGACAGAATCCAAACTTCCCCTTGCATGAGACCTCTCAGCCGCAGAGACTGAAGCAGGGGGATTAAGACATGAGTTAGACATTGATGCAAGTGGTAGTCTTTTGACATGACTTTTCACTACTGTTGAATCCAATTCATCACGGATTTTACCTGCCATATCTGCAGTCTCATTCTTTTTTTTTGAGAATATATCTGCAGTCTCATTCTCCTCGCTACTATTGGGATCCTCCTCAATTGGGAAACACATGAGCTCTGGGTTTAAGTTCAAGCCCTTCTCTGAACTGCTAGAATGTGACGGGATCCTTTCCCAAAACTTTCCAACAGGAGACTGGTATCGATTTCCTGACCTCCCTCCAAATTGACACCCGTAAGAAGGTTGATAATCAGAACAAGGTGTCTCCAGTTTAGAATCTTTCACTTCATCCATGCAGCTATTACTTACCCTAACCTGTTTGTTGACATCCTCCTCCGACAAGAAGGTGCTCAGATCCAGATGCTCAAGAAGCCCATTAGGTAAAGATTGATATAGATTTTGAGCACGGTCAAACCCAAAAGAAGATGTGAAATGAGATAAGGGTGTATGTGCACTTGCTGATTTGCAGATCTGCTCCAGAATGCTCGCACGCTGAATTGTCGTCTCATAGTTGATCTCTAGCTGCGTAATATCTAATTCTCCACCTGATGTTGAGGCATCTATAATGAAACCCTCAAGCACGGGCTTAGATTGATCAGCATCAACGATATCCAAGTCTCTATTTTGTGGAGAAGAGCAAATAAAAGATTGGGAATATAGTCTATGTTCTCCAATATGAGATTTTCTCTCCAAACAAGCCAGGTTTTCAGGATGATCCAACTCAACATTCTTTTCAAGGTGCAGTGAGTCTGGAATATCTTGTTCATCGGAGAACTTCTCAGCATTGGAAAGGAGTTCATGTTCTTCTCCTGTTTCCAGTTCCTTTTCAGCTGACTTTTGAAACAAACTTGAGACATGGGATACACGTAACAGTTTGTCATCAGAAGAGGAAGCAGACTCGGTGCTGTTATTTAGCTTTTCATAACATATCGCATCCTACAGATAAGTGACATGGCAGAAATTATGTCATAGATGAAGTTAAGTTAACTAGCTTGAGTCATTAAGTAAAATGATGAAAATATTGTTTTAAGCAAAGATGAGACTTCCTTTTTCCTCTTCTCTTTCCAGCATAGAAAGGGTGTCTTTTATTCATAATACAAGGTGTGATACGAGGATGTCTTTGATTCATAATACAAGGTGTGATACGGTTAATGACCCTGGCAGTGGCTCAGACTTAACAACTTCTCTCAAAAAGATCAAATTAGAATTGAAGAAAATTTGAGTCATCACACAACCTAAACACATAAGTTCGCCGCATGGACTTCCATGACAAGCAAAATTTTACATCCATGCAGTAATTAATTTGCCCAAGGGGTCACAATTGCCAAAAACAAACACACTAACAACAAGGATAGCTATTTCCAGAGGATATGGTTATATCATATTTTTGCAATAGTTTTTTGAATTGGTAACATACATATTTTTGCAATAGTTCCATTTTTAGTGTGAAATGGAACTTGCAAAAAAGAAAAATGTTTCCCAGTTAAACAAATGGTAAAAGGGAATTGCAACAGGAAATTCCTACACACCCTAAACCTTGTCTTAAATTATTGTTTACACCAATGAAGTCTACTTGTGTACACAAAAGTATCTGTGCATCAACTTGAATATGCAAAGGAATAAATTAATTGAAAGTATTGTACCATTTCGTTTTGCAGCTTCTGCAAGGAACCAAATCCTTCTTTCAAAGGACAACTTTTCTTCTCAGGTGTACCCATAGTAGAGCTCTTGGCTCGGAAAGGTTTACCTTGCACAACATTGTCTGTCTTTCCTTGACTTGCACTGAAATTTAAGCTTACACCATCCATCTGTGCCTGATAAAGCTTAGACATTTGAGAGCTTGGACAAACAGAAAAACAGTTAGATTGGTTATCTTCAAGTCTTTTCCTCTTAACTTGTGGCCATGAATCCAGCTTAACAGATCTCAATCGTTGATCAAACAATGAGGACTCCCTCACATTTTCAATTTCACTTGTAACCGGAAGATCAAGATTATTTTCATCGTTGGATCCAGATTGTTGTGGACTCCATGTAAGCATGTCATTCTCTTTCTGATGGGAATGCCTATCTGTATTGTGCTTACCACATGCATCTCCATGAGTATTTTCACCATCCAAACAAGATAAATTTGGATCATTTGGCATGCTAGGCTGTCTCTTTCCATCTGGGGAAATGGAAGTCAGATCTTCAAGTTCAAGTTCCTTCACCAAACAATCCTGGGAATCGCCAGTCAAAGTTGAGATGTGACGTGTAGCAGCAGTTTTAGTGTTGACAGCATATGATGCAGGTAGACACTGCGTATTCCTGTCACAACTTTTACCTCCCTGTCCAGCCATGGGGGAAAAAGTTACAATGTTAGATAAAAGCAATGTGTAACTAACTCTCTAGCGGTAAGCAAAAGTTGAGTTATATGTCAGCATAACATTGTTCTGCTTGGTTACCAGCAACATTGTGTAGGTTCTGAGTGTTTACTACTTATAACAAATATAGACTACATAAAAGAGTTCATACAAGCAATATGTTGATTGAATTTAAACAACATAGGAGCACATGCAAGTGCTTTTACTTGTGAAAAAATGCTAGTGGCAAGAGAGCAGGTTTATGCTCAAAGTGATTCTTCACGTACCATTTCATTTAGCAGCTTCGGTGGTGAACCACTTCCTTCTTTCAAATGACAATTTTTCTTCTCGGATATACTAACACTAAAACTCTTGGTTCTGAAAGGTGTATGTTCAACAACATTGTCTGTTTTTTCTTGACTTGTGTTGAAGTTTAAGCTTACAGTATCCACATGTACCTGATAAAGCTTTGACATTTGAGAGTTTGGACAAGCAGAAAAGCAGTTAGTTTGCTTATCTTCAACTTTTTTCCTCTTAACTTGTGGCCATGAATCCATCTTAGCAGATCTGAATCTGTCGTCAAACAAGGGCTCCCTGGTAGTCTCGAGTTCGCTTGATACGGATAGATTGAGATTCTCATCATCATTCTGTCCAGATGGTAGGGAATCCATGTCCATATCACACTTGACACATACATCTCCATAACTCTCTTCACCATTGAAACGGGATAAATTTGGATCATTTGGCGTGCAAGACCGTTTCTTTGTATCTGGGGAAATGGAATTTGGATCTTCAATGTCAAAGTTCTTCGCCAAGCAATCCTGGGTATCTCCAGTAACCTTTTTAGTCAAACTTGAGATGTGAGGTGTAGCAGCAATTTTGGTGTTGGCAACATAAGATGTAGACAAACATTGAGCAGTCCTGTCACAACTGTTACCTCCCTGTCCAGCCATGGAGAAAAAATTCAACCTCAAATACACTTGAAACCATGCTTAACTTTCTATTGCTAATTAAATCTTGAGTTACATGTCAGCAGAGCATTGTTCTGACTGGGCACCACAAAAATTGTGTAAATTCTGTCTGTTTACTACTTAAAACAAAAATAGACTAAATCAAAGATCCTAGAGAATATATGAGGAATAGATTGATTGAACACATTGGTGATTTTCCTTCTGAAATAGAAGGTCATCTTGCAAGAAAATTAGGTACTAAACTCAAACAGCTTCTTTATGAAGCAGCCAAAAGAGCATGCATCCACCCTCTATTACAAAGAAATAGGTCAACCATCTGCCCTTTGTCCAATTTGCTAAATATTGAAAAGGATCCAAGGTGTGCCAGGAAATAGAATAACAAGTTCCTATGACTTACTGGAGATCCCAAAACTGTGAATGGCAAAAATAATGGTAATACCACTATTAATTTCAAATATGAATTGTATAACTTTGTGTATCAGCCACAACTATGGCATGACTCATGAGTGTAAATATTAATCACGCTATGACATAGATACTCTCTTTCAAATCTTAAGTATGTCATTTGCATTCAGCAAACCCAACAAGCCCATAAATGAACATAACTTCAAAGAAATGACAAGGAAAAGACGAACTTATCACAACTTTCTGGCACAACAACCACCTAAAGGCTTTATCGGTAGTAGATGATTCTCTTCCAAATTATTACAAGAATGATTTACGCTACTTCATCAATTATTTGAAGATATTCCCAGACATCATGGTTATAAAGAACAACAGATATTCGTAGCTTTTCAGAATCTGCAGGCATCCAAATTCAACAAAGTAAAACATATATGCCTATTGAATAGAGTTCTAAACTTCGGAGTACCTAAAACTTTATAAATGTCACTAGATTATATGTCAAGCTATTTTGCAGATCTTTAATGTCAAATCAAGAGATTCATGCAGTCATGCACCAGAAAACTGTTAATACACACCAAGATATCCTAAATATAGATAGTGAAGTGTAAAAATGAAGACATAATAGATATTAGGAACATATTACTTTGCCATGCAGTTTTATAGTGTCACCAAAAGAGGATGCATGTAAGACAAACATATCTTTGTAACATACCACTTCAACCTTATCTACCATTGAATTAACTGATTCCTTCAGATTGAGTTCAATGTTAGTGTCTGCATCATGATGACCAACATCATTTGACAGTGTCTCATCATCACGCAGATAAGAAGATTGCCGTGAACATTGTCCATCCCTTGACTCATATATAGTATCCCTTGATGCACGATGTTCATCCGTATCCAAGGCACACCCATTCATTACGGTACCGGCAGGCTCTCTGATTGTCGTAGAAAATGAACTCACTGGAACTTCGCTACACTTATTTGGAATTTCTCGCTCAAGTGTTAACTGTTCCCTAGAGATTCTGTTATCTACAGGACTACCATATATCTTCTTTTCTGAGGTTGGTTCCTGTGAGGTATTGGAAATTACATCTGTTGATTTTGTGCTCTTCTCCTCAAAGTTAGGAGTAAAGGTCATCTTCAGGTTACACTCTTCTTTGTCATCAAAGTCGAGTTGCTTTGGTTTTATGGGCATAAAACAATCATGTGGAGGATTGGCAACCAGATGTTCCACTCCCACTTTTGGTTTAGAATTGCCAGTTCTAGACCTACAAGTAGGAGATCCTTCCATCACAGCTTCAGTGCTACCTTGCTTATTATGAGTCTCATTGTTATCAGAGGAAGGAGCGACTGATTTACTTCCAGTTGCACAATGAGTGTCGTAATTTTCATGCGAAGACTTCTCTGAATCAGCAGACATGGAACCCCCACCACCAGAACCAGCAACAGTAGAAGTATCAATAGGCTCTGCTAAGACTTCATTGTCCATGTTACTTTGTGTCTTTGGGCCCTTACGATCCAATATTAGAGAAGGTTCAGCTGATTTCAAAGAATCAAGATTGGTAAATAACACGGCCGATGATCCACCAATTGCTGGGGCAAAAACATCAGTGCTCACCCTATCTGAAAATGTGGATATAGTGGCATGTGAATCATCACCCGGACAAGGCAATTTTGGGGCCATACTCCTGGATCTTGTGATTCTACCACAATAACTACCATTCTTCTTCTTAGTCTCTTGGTGGCTTTTGACTGTTGGTTTGTGAATATTAGATGTATTAGCCACTTCCAATGACCTACCTGACACACAACCTGCAGAGCATGCTTGTGTATATTCATCTTTCTGAACTACATCAACAGAACCATCCACTTTAAGAGAATCATTTATACAGTTTAGTTGTTTGCAATCACTACTGGACCTCGTGACTGTATTTACTTCAATCCCCTCATGCTGGTGTACTTCTACAAATTCCGTTAATTTGCTGACTTCAGTAACAACAGGAAAAGATTCTGGCTGGTTGTCTGTCTTGTCTGAAAATTCATTTAGTTGAGAAGCAGACAAACTGGTACCTGTGGCAGCAAAATTGCAACTATGTTTGTTTGTTGAATGACCTTTCTGCGCTGTAGCAAAAGAGTTATCTACTTCTGTTGTATGACTTCTCTCAGCAACATCAGTCAAGCTATCTACTTCCACATAATGATTCACACCCTCAAGACACTTGGTAGATGCTTTATGCTTCGAATTTTCACCCCTATGTAAATTGGTCTCTCTTTCTTCTTCATGAGTTCTTTCAGCTGATTCCCTAAATCCACCACTACTACTACTAACTACACAAGGTTCAGACAATTTTTGTGACTCATTATTGTGACCAACTTGTTCAGAAGTAGAAAGGCCAATCCCTATAGGAGTAACAACACATTTTTTCTGCCGACTGGAGCAGTCCTTTGCTTCTGTTTGTGCACTATTTCGAAGCTGAAGAGCTTTTTGTCTAGACTTAGACCTCTGAATTCTAGCTAGCGACAAGTCTAAATCATTAAAATTGTTCAGGATTATTGCATCTGTCTGATCTAAGGGAGAGTTAACACTTACATCAGGCTCAGGAACAGTATTCAGAGCACATTCCTGGTTATTATCAGGATCTACAGCTGTATTAGCAGACCCATCTTCAGGGTGAAAACTTTTGTTGGTAACATGAACCTCCAAGAATTCCCCCTGAGACATTTCTTCATTGTCATCTCTGACAACTGGCCTCTTGATCAATGAGCAACGAGCACTAGCTTGGCGCACAGTAGGTGGCCGTGGATATTTACAGAAATCAGCTGTTCTTTGTTCAGAACTGGCAAAAAAAAAGAGAGAGAGTGAGATCATTTAAGCGCTTGTTCAACAAAACAGAACATGAAATTATTGAAGCATAGAAAATGGCAATTGAAAACTTCAAACTTAAATTTATTGAGGAAAAAGGAGACACGTTTTGGATAAAAGATGAATTTGAAAATCAAACAGATGACAAAGAGTATATAAACTAGCACATTTTACCCATATCAGACACTAGAAAAAGGAGAAGAGTGAATAAACATGAAAATCCTTAACTCTTTGCTGTTCGAACTTCAAAATTTCGACTTTTGACAGATAAATGGGAATGCGGATGTATATAAACAAGGAATTTTTCCTACACGCAAGGGTGTGACCTAGTGGCTAATGAAGTCTCTAGTTCACAAAATTACTAGGTGATTTCTTCTCATATGTCCTAGTCTTAGTGGACAGAGTTACTTAGTATTTGTTGCTGGTACGAGATGACAAATATCCTGTGGAATCAGTCGAGGTGCACAAAAGCTGGCTCACACATCACAATTATCCCCCAGAAGAAAAAAAACAAGTTTTCCTCTATCAGTCACATTCAGCGGGTGCTGAGTACCACTGCACACACTAAGCATATTTTTAAGAAATATTTAACTATGTACTTGACCTGCATCCTACAATTGCATTCACTTAACGTAACACCGGAACCCTAGAACACTTGGAACAACAGAAATTGGCGATAAATAACAAGCAAAAGCTTGAAATGAGTAATTACCTTTGGGATTTGACGACTTCTGAGAATGGAAGAGCCATGGAGGAGGATTAATTCCTTGGATTTTAAATTTAGTAGCGAGGTGTTGACTATACCGGTCAGTATGTTGCTTAACTAGTTCGATGATCTTATGCTTTCTCTCGAAGATTTCTACGAACAGATCCTCAACCGTCGACATTTCAATCAAAACGGCACCGTATCACCGTCGAATCTACGCCGTCCGTCGACTCTGCATCTGCACGGGGAGGAGGAGGAGGAAGGGGAGTGTAGGGATAGTGAACGTTGAGGAAGAGGAATGGCAGAGATCAATTTGGCTTGAGCGGGGATTTAGGCATTTTCAAAAATTTTGACCCAGAACGACGACGTTCGCTCAAATTTCCTAAAAAATATTTTTTCTAGGCCTTTTGATACGTTATTTAAAATAGGGAAACTTTCACATATAGCAACTTAAAAATAATTAATTACTCTCTATAGCTATAGTTTGATAATTATAATTTGTAGCTACATGTTACATGGATGAGAGAGGCGAGCGAGACTGGGAGAGAGAGGTGAAAAGAGTGGAGAAAGGTGAATTGTATATGTATATTGGTTAATAATTGTATATTATACATATATATTTGTATATATGGCAAGAGAGATTGGAGAGGGAGGAGAGAGGCGAGCGAGACTGGGAGAGAGAGAAGAGAGGCGATCGAGATCGAGAAAGGCTAGAGAGAGAAGGCAGAGAGTGGGAGAGAGGTGAATTGTAAATGTATATAATTATATATAACTGTATATTATACATATACATTTGTATAAATGGCAAGCGATATTGGGAGAGGGAGGAGAGAGGCGAGCGAGATTGAGAGAGGGAAGAGAGAGGCGAGCGAGATTGAGAGAGGGAAGAGAGAGGCGAGCGAGATTGAGAGAGGGAGGAGAGAGGCGAGAGAGAGAGGGAAGAGAGGTAAATTTTATATGTATATAGGTTAAAAAATTGTATATTATACATATGTATTTGTATATCTTGGTGAATTATACATATACAAACATGACTAACGATACAAATTCGAAGTCAGCCACGTAATTATGTATAATGTTAGTCGCGAGTGGTAATTATAGCAAACTATAGCTATGATGAGTAATTAAATAGTATAAGTTTGCTTAGCCACGTAATTTTCCTTTAAAATATATATATATAATTGAATTTTTATTTTAACGTATAATTTTGTTGATGATATTTAGGGTGAAATATTAGTATACGTTCATGTGATACGATTGATTTTTTATTTTAAATATATGACTCAAATATATTGAATTAATTAAGTACATTTTTTGATTGCCTAACGTAGAAAATATGTTTAGATTTATATTGTGTTGCCTTCAAATGAGTAACATTTCAAGTTTAATATAATACCTCCTGAGAGTGTGTGATTATTTACTAGCAAATGTACGAAAATATACTTTTAGATATTTGTGTTTAGAAAAGAGGAAAAAATTATAAGTAGCATTTAGTAATTTGTGATTGATGAGTTATACTTCTCAACTATTATTTATCAACTGCATTAAAAATGTGAATAATAAGTTGTATTTATAAATTACACATTTAAAATTATATTTTTTAATTGTTCTTTTCTAAAACACATTTTTAAACGCAATATATGAATTGTATATCCCAATATAATCTTAAGTCGTGTTACCAAAACTAGTTATAAAATAGCATTTGTTATTTTATTTTATAAAGTGTATTCATTGAGGGTAACTTATTTAAAATTATTCTTAATATGATATTTTGTGATTGTGATTTAGAAAGTCTAATATGTCAATATAGGGTTACTATATTCAATTTAAATTTATAAGTCATGTTCATAATTTGATTTGTAAGTTTCTTTTACGTAAAAAAAAAAATAAATATATTATATAGTTGGTGATATGTCTCTATCTCCAAATTATGGAAAATAAATAGACTCACTCTTTATTTAAACTAGTAAACATATTCGCGCTTCGCGCGGACCTCATTAGATTTATAAATAATTTTTTTTTGTTTAAATATTTTGAGTCAAATATTATTATCATTGAACCCAATAGATTATATTTCAACTTATTGTTCACTATCTATGCTTTTAGTATTTTAAATATAGTTGATTTCGTATAATCTATTTGGTATGTTATCTTTAGAAACGTGTAAAGAAAGAAAAATAATTTCATGGATTTTTTTTTGTTTATGCGGCTGTAATAAATTCTAAATTATATTTTAGGAGGGAGTTAAATTATACAGTGTTCATAAAATAAATATTAATGAAAAAAGTTACTCTAAATAAATAGATAACCAATAATTTAATAAATTAGAAAATATATCATATATATATATATATATATATAAAAAAAAAAATGAAATTCCTAGAATGGAAATATACATCTAATTTCAAGTCATGCTTATCATATTATTTTATCTAAAATAATTACATCTTTTAGAATCTATTGCTTGTAAAATAATAAAAGGTTGACTTTTATTTTGGTGAAAATCATCTTCGGTATATTGAGAAATCATGTCAACACTACATAAGCAATTCAATAGGAGTATCATATTTGCATTATTCAACTAACAATATACTCTACTTAATTTTTTTAATTTAACATGAATCTAATATGAAAAGCAAACATTCAATATTAAAAAAATAAATAGCAACACAATAATTATTATTACAGAACGAAAAAAAGCAACAGTTGCAAGATACCAAAACTATTAATAAACACTTATAAATATATATAATATATAAAAAAATTAAAAAATACTAATAAAATACAAAAACTCTATAGAAAATCTCTTTAAAATTGTTACTTGTAGCAACTAAGTAAGATAAGAAAAACTATATAACTTGCACATTAATTACTTTAGGGGGTTATCCACATGAAAGGTTTTGAAGTCATGAATATTATTAATTAACAGTTAAAAATAAAAGTTACATATATAAAAAAAATGTCAATATGCAGAATAATACTATTAAGTAATTATTTGAAGAGGAAATTTTGAAAATATATTTTACAATATCACACTGATGAAGAAAAATAAAAAACATGCTAAAATTTTTAGAGAAAAGATAAATATGATCGGAGGTGATAGAAATGTACCACATCATCTTATTTATTTCTAACATTCTAACTTTATATGTAAATAGATATATTGGTTGTAAGTAAATAATAAAGAGAAAATAACTTAAAATATTTTTTAAAAATTGTTATTCTGAAATTATAATCAAAAGAAGGTAAAAAAAAAAAGGAAAAAAAAGTGGAAAATTAATCTATTAGGAGTGGAAATTAGAAAAATATCACCTAAATTAGGACGGGAGAATAATTACACTTTGACCAATTTATCCTTTCTAATATCCTCTTTTATTTTAGTCCCATTCGCCGTCCCTTCTCCACGTCTCAACTGCTGACCGGCGACCGGCGGAACAACAAGAAAATTCTCAGCCTATTTTACACGCAGGCCATATATCCTCAGAAGCAGTCGCCGTAGAAAATATTCTTCACCAGCAACATGTCTAGTAAGTACTCAATTTGCTTGTCAATAATTATTCTCCTTAAATTGATTGATGTTTCCAATTTTGAGTTTTTTTTGGTTAAAAAGTGTGTGAATTAAGAAATTATACCGGATAGTGGAATAGAGAATGGTGATATTCATGTAAAAAGATTGTTCCTTTACTTTTATCGACCATGTTAAAGGCAGTGAGTTAATTTAAGCAATCAATATTCATAAAATAGTGCTAGCTTTTATTTAAAATTAGTTTCAGTATTCCTGGTAAAAGAAAAGGTTGATTTTAGTATAAAGTGAGTTTTCATTCACTGATTAGCAATAAGGAAAAAGCATGAATGGAGACTGGAGTCGGAAGAGGTGGTTAGAAAGTACGTGGCGCAGTGTCAGCTTAACGAAGACATGACTTTAGATATAAGAGGTCATGGAAGACACAAATTAAGTTAGTAGATTAGTAGGTTGTACTGCTTTGTCTTGCTATCCGCTCATACTAGTAGTCATAGTAGTGTTCTCTTAGTTTCTTGTCATCGTAGTATTTAGTTTTATTATGCTTTCACTTCCGTTACCTTTTTTCCTGGAGTACTTTGGACTGTTTTTCCGTGATGATCTATTGAAACAGTCTTTCTACATCTACGGTAAGGGTAAGGTTTGGGTACATCATACCATTCCCAAAACTCACTTTGTGGGACTACACTGGATATGTTTGTTGTTGTTGCACTAAAGTATGTGCTATGACTAGCAGATGTGAGTCAGCATTTTTGGTTGTTGATTCTGCTCTAAACCGAACCAACTAGTTGTTTTCTTGCTGACCATTCTGTTTAAATTCACAGGTAAGACCGATATTGCTTTACCGCTGGAGAAGTTGTCTTTGGATTTGATAAAACAAATGGAGGGGCAACTAAGTCCTGAAAAGAGGTAAGTATGTGATCTTGGACTAGCCTTTCTACATTAGTTTTGAGTGTGGACTAGCCTTTGATTCAATGCTGGCTCACTTGTTTTATAATGCCCATTTGCTTTTCATTCTTTAGAGCTGCCAATTCACAATTGTCATGAATTGTGCTTGTTTATGACAGGATCTGATATTAAGCGTCTGAAATGGTAGTTTTCACCTTCTTTTTTTTTTGAAATGTACTGTTATTTTTGTCGGGAAGGACACCATAATTGACAAGCTTATTACAAGGAAGAAAAGTTGATTAGTTTCCAAGTCCACTTTCCAATGTGGAGACTCTCACAAGTCACAACTGAAGTAGTGTTGTAATACTTCCATGGTATATTGTAAGGCATACATAAAAAAGTGAAAAAAAGCAAGACCTGAATATACATGCTTGCCAGTGTAGTTAGCTTTACCATTATTATATTATTTTTTCTTTACCCTTCTTCCTCTAATTCAATCCCTGCTGTAGATACTTGCTAACTCTCTCTCCTTCTCACTAGGAAAAGGACATATGCAGTTCTTGTATCAACAGGAAGTTTCAATCCTCCAACTTATATGCACTTGCGCTGTTTTGGTAAGTACTATCCAACCTCTACTATGTTTCCCCCGCTGAGCTTTTTTCTTCCTTTTATCCCTTTATTCTCTATTCGGGGAGGGAGGGAGGGTTGTGGGACTGAAGGAGGTGTACTTGCGTGTGTGCCAAAGAGAAGAATCTTCCATATTTTTCTTCTATTTAGATGAAAGCAACAAGCCATATATAGTCTTAAGTCCTCCAGCACATAAGCTGCTCAGAGTTAACATGTTTTTAGAATATGAAGTTTATTTAATCTGTTTATTGGGTGTTGCTAAACTTTTGGTGATATTAATTCAGTGTTGGCAAGAGATGCATTGACTTCAGAAGGAATTTGTGTGATTGGAGGTTACATGTCACCTGTAAATGATGCATATAAGAAGAAGGTATTTAGCATATCTCCAGCAGTGAAGCTGCTAAAAATGTGTAATTGGAAAGGGTAATTAAAAGAAAACATGTTCAACTAGCTTTGCTATATAATCACTTTCTTCTGATCCATCTCATTTTGCATTATGAATCTTAGTCTATGTTGTTTCTGGTCTGGGACCTGAAATTTCTTTATACTAGTGCATCCTGTTCTTAGTCATGAGGTTTTGTTTCTTAGTTTCTTTAGCATTTATACTGGTCAAATATATATTATCATAAGAAATTGAACATGCTTTATATCTTGTGTCAATGTTACTGACACGCAAAAAAGGATGGAAAAATTACATAAATTGAAAAAGAAATAATATTGCTATAAATGGTAAATATTTTTTTATTATAGTATATTTATGTAAGTTTCCCAAAAAAGATCTTCCTAATTTATTTGCTCCTTGTTTTTGCAGAATCTTATATCTGCGGAGCATCGTGTTGCAATGTGCCAGTTAGCCTGTAAAAGCTCAGAATTTGTTATGACGGATCCCTGGGAGGTCTCTCTCTCTAACTACTTATCTCTTTCTCCTCCTCCTCCCCTCCAGAAAAAAATATCCCCAAAACCTCCCTTTTTAGTGTGACTAATAAGGTCTAGTTTTATAATCGATGTATTTACAGCACTGCTGCAGTCTGTGATAAACTAACTTTCCTTAATCCTGCCAATGGACAATGATTTTTCTTGTATTATTTTTGCAGGCAAGTCAGGATAACTATCAACGAACATTGACAGTTCTCTCCAGAATAAAAACCACTATCAGTGGTGGAAGTTTGACATCCACAGGTAAGATCCACAGCTGCCTTAAGTCGATCTGTGTTGAAATAGTGTTGATCGGAATTTATGGCCAATGGTTAATAAGATACTTGCAATCTTCCAGGTACCAGCTTTTTCTTTTGGATAAAGATTCTTTCATTCCTATGGCTTTAGTGAAAGAAAATTTCTTTTACCCCTTCCAACCTCCCTCCCCTCCCCCCACCCCCCACCCAAAAAAAAAAAAAAAAAAAAAAAGGAAGAAAGAAGAAAAAAAATACTAGCTTATTCCTTTTTTACAAGAACCATATGTGTGAAGTGTAAACTTGCAGAAATTCTTAACATTCGTATTTTATGCCTCCACATTTTATCCAGCATGTAACATGTTAGTAAAAGTTCTAATATGTGGTGTACAATTACCATTTTGCAATTTCGCTGCACTCTGCCTTTACATAGAAGCTGCTTCAGTTGTGTCTCATATCTGCAGATCTTCCTTGCCCGCGAACTGGTGGGTTTCATCTCCAAGTTCTTGCTCGCAATTTTCCCCTTGGATGGTGTTAGACTTGGTAGTTGATTTAAGCGAGGGAACAAAGACTAATGTAGCAGCAGGTTAACTGGCGATAATGTTAAAAACCTAGGGGTAGTTGCATGCTTAGTATATATATTTTGGCTGTTACTAACTTATAGTTGAAGGAAAAGTAAGAAGAAACTATTTTCCCACAAATATTAGAAAATGAAGAATGAAAGTGAACCAAACTGGAAAGAGAAGAAAGTGATTTAGGTGTTGAAGCCTAGTTTCATCATTGTCTAAATCTCTGAGCTATTAGTTGATAGATCACTGTGCAGTTCATTTCTCTTGTGGAATGTGTACTTTCTCAGCTTCAAATTGAATGTCATATTCTCCATTCGATTCTTCCAATTTGTTGTTCAGTATGTAGAATTGAATATTTTTACTTATCATATACTATTATTGCAAGTTCAATAACTCCTACTTTACAGGTCAATTGAGCAACTATAGCCCATCAACCAACTTGTCCCACTCACTGTAAATCAATGTGCATGTTAGTTACTACTTAATAAACTACTTATTACTTGGTCGCTATGCAACCCTAAGAAACTGTGCAAAAGTGAACATGCCATTCTATCTGTAAGGGAGGGAATAATTGGTTAACTTTTTAAATTTGCATTATCAATCCAAGCGAAATTGTTTTAACGCTATTGTAGATTATGAAGTTCCATTCAAGTTCTAAACACTGGTTATTTTTCTCGCAGACGACCTCATGGTCATGCTAGTATGTGGTTCTGATCTGCTAGAATCTTTCAGCACACCTGGTGTTTGGATACCTGAGCAGGTAAAGTGAATAACCTCCTTCACGTTGCACTGAAATTATGCAATATGATCATCTGTTGATTTTCTAGGTCAGGGCCATATGTAGAGACTTCGGCTTGGTTTGTGTGCGAAGAGGTGGCCAGGATGTTGAAAAAATCATCACGGGTGATGAAATTTTGAATGAATATAAGGTAACTTCGTTAAGAACTCCATATCCTAGTCCCTTGTTCTCTCATTTCAGATGATTAACTGTTGTACAGCGTCACTAGTAGTAGTAGTATTAGTAAACATTATTGAAATGTTAGCACGCCAAAATTCACAGACAGCTTCACACTTCCAATCCTCTTTATATTGTCGAAGAGACATGTAATATACAGTGTGCTTATGTAAAATTGCAGAAGAATATCCGAGTCGTGGATGAAGTAGTACCAAACGGAATCAGTTCAACGGGACTAAGGTAAAAAAATCATCGATCTGACTAGCTAGAATGACATGAAATGAATCTTGAATAAAAATGTACATGCTAACTTTTCATTCATATATCAGGGACTGCATCTCAAAAGGGTCATCAGTGAAATACTTGACAGCTGATGAAGTAATTGATTATATCAAACAACACAATCTTTACAAAGGGCAATGATCCAACAACTGAGTCCAATTGTAATTTTTTTTAAAAAAAAATAAGTGCAAGTACATATCCTGCTTTATGTGATTAAGAACACACACATAAACCCAAGATTTCATTAAAAGTGTATTTATATATGAAGCGTCCACTTGGGACTTCACTAGATATGTTGTTGTCTGTGTTATAAATAAACTATGATTGCCTACTCGCTTGCTATGGTTGTTAGGACTCTTCAAAATGTCACTAGATGCATGACAGCGTATCAAATACAGGTACGATAACATTTAAGAAGAAGAGTCTTTGAGTAACCATAGCTCAATTCTTTTCACAAGAAAGTGAGACTATAAGCATCATGCAACAGACACAAGGAAATTATACACAAACATTTATTTATTACACAAAACACAGGTAGCTTACTAGTACATAGCATAAAGTTCTTAAAACAGGTGGCTTATTAGTACATAAACATAGAGTTCTTAACAAGGAAACTTAAAAACACAGACACACAAACTTGAAAACACAAACATACTGTCACTCCAGATAGAGTTTAAACGATAAAACATACTTAAAAACATTATTATTCCAGCTGGAATATATCGCAACACAACACCACCTGCTTGTTCACACCATCAGTCTACTATCCCCACTGTCCAAATGGATAAGCAGGCACAACAGTTGAAGTAGAAGACTCAAAGGGCTACCATCATTCCCTCCGCCATCTCAAAGTCCCTATAAATTTAGAGGCGGTAAAATCAATTCATCTTTCAGTAACGCTATTATTCATCAAACTCATTCTGATACGATATATTTACCTGGAAGTTACCAAGGCAGCGGTAACAGGATCATAAAACAGCACATTTGGCGGGAAATACGGGTATGGATAACCCGGGATGGGTTCAATAGGATCGGAAGCAGCGAGTGGAGTGACAGTTAATTCACAGTTGGGCTTGTGCACGTTGTAATAACTCACTGGATTATATTCACGATACCTGTTGAGGTATTGGGCTAAAAGCCTAGCATGGATAGTCAGGCCCATATTGATCATGGCCCAAAGCATATCCTCAGCTGTCACAGTCTTTCGTCGCTCCATATTGCAACGTTCCTTAGCCTTTTTTGTGATACGTTGATATAGTAGCTCCCTAATTTTTGGACAGACTCTTTCGATCCATCGTTGATTTTCGCGTTCGTTGGAAGAATACTACGCATGATTCTCGTCACGTTCGCCATCGGGAGTTGCACTTCCAACAGACGTTGAGCTAGCTGATCCACCCCTGTGTTGACGTTGGTCATGTTGTTTGCACCTTGTATACAAAAAAAATAGTGTATATAAGCTTACAATATTTTAGCTATATATGGGCTTAAGATAAAGGAAAATGTTAAATGGATCATATATATTGCTCTAGATTAGTATTTAAGATTAAAAAATGAAAAGAAAAATTATATTTAAGAAGCGTGTGTACACTTGCTTGAAGATAACGCGTGATACCAATTGAGTTTTAGAAAAATTCTCGTAAACTGTTAAATTCACGCGCTATCTTCAAGCAAGTGTACACGCGCCTCTTTGATTTTTGTTGTTGTGCTCGTATAGATAAGTTGAAACGTGATCGTTGACATGAAACAAGAATCTTAGATCATACAAGTAATAAAAGTACTATAAAGAATTCCGACCGAATACGTTAATTTAGTACGAAATTAAATTAAATTAAATTTAAGCATGATAAAGTATAGAAAAGAATCTCGACATTGTAAATTATTACCATACGGAGATAAAATCAATTTAAATATTATCACATTTTATGTTAATAAAGGAAGAAAAAGAATATCAATTAATTAATAAATTAACATAGCACAAAACTAAAATCAATATAAACATCAATATATCATATATAGAATTTAGTTTTCTCCGTTTCTTTCTCATTTGCTTTTTATCTTTTTTTTTCCTAAGAATTATGTGATGTTAAATTTTTTTTCATTCGGTGTCTCAAGTCAAGTTAAAGTTTCTGCTAAACTTAAATTAAATATTGTTAGGCCTTTTCAGAGTGACGCTCCCGACAAAAAAATAGTCTTTCTTATCTTAACTTCATGTTTAAGAGGCTGTTTTTGTTTGTTTAGTAAGAAAAAGACGAAAAAAGTAACTGAAACAAAGACTTTCATAAGCATCCCAAGAATACAAACAAATAGTTTTTATTTTGTAAAAAATAATCATAAAATAAAAGAAATAATTAAACATTACTGTAGAAAACATGAATCTTGTGGTTCTTCAAAGCCAAAAAAAAATAAATGAACACACCTTTTGATAATATTGTTGATGAAACAATGTTTTTATGGTTTTATAAAGAAAATTAGAAAAAGAAAATTACAAGACTTTCAATTTTTGAAAGGTAAATTCATGAGAAAAAATGTTAACAAATCACAAGAATTTGGTATATTGATCAACACATAGAAAATTATCAATAAGAAATTTTTTAGAGGTAGAATAAAAGAAAAGTTAGTAGAAAAAAAGAAGTATTGAACCGCTTGACGATATCATGATCTAGTCATGAGACACTAAATTTTTGTAAAGTGAAATTTATTAGAAAAAAAAGAGTTTTCTTTTTATATATGATCAACACAACATATACAAAATTCAATCTTTTTTTTTTTTTTAATAAAATAAAATCATATAGAATTATCAATACAAAATTTATTAGGGCAGAAAACTAGAAAATTAAGCGGTTTAGGCAAAAAAAAAAAAGAAAAAAAGCAACCACCATCATTTTCATTTTTTTTAAAAAAAATTTAACTCAGATTTGATATGCAGGTCGATACATTCATAAGACGTTAAATTTTTGAAAAATAAAATCAGATAAGAAAAAGGTGAATAGATTATAAAAACTTGAAAATGATATACACACAATACATATCAAATTCAACCTTTTTTCTTGGTCATGAAAACAAAATTATCAAGTTAATTAAATCTTAAATCGTAGAAAACAAGAAAATAAAGTGTTAGGGCAAAACAACACCAACACTGCTAGTATTTTATTTACGGTCTCACCGATCGATTTTTAGAACATAAATTCATGATCGAAGGAAAGAGTGAAAAAATTATCTGAACTTGAAGAAAAAACAAGAAAATTAAGTGGTTTAGGCCGAAAAAAAAGAAGAGAAAAAATGCAACCACAACCATTATCATTTTTTTTTTTTGAAAATTAAGTCGTCATTTGATTTACAGGTTGATACATTGATAAGACGTTGAATCTTTTGAAAAGATAAAATCAAGTAGGAAAAAAGTGAAATGATTATAAAAATTTGAGAAGTGATATACACACAACCTACAAAATTCAATATATTTTTGGTCATGTAAACAAAATTACCAAGTTAATTAAATCTTAAATCGCAGAAAACAAGAAAATGAAGTGTTTAAACAAATCAACAACAACAATATCGCTGATTTTTTATGTAGTCTCATAGATCGATCTAATCATACACGAGACGTTCAATGTTTTTGAAGCATAAACTGACAATAGAAGAAAAGAGTGAAAAAATTACCTGAAGTTGGAGCATAATCCATATTTTTTCTTTCACTCAGTTTTCCAACTTCAGTACTTTCAATTTATTTTAGTCTTTTTATAGTTGTGAGTGATGTGTGTTTCATACTTAAGTTTATATGATCCCTTATTAATAACTTTTTCTTCCACGTAGAAAATTTTATTTCATTTTAGTTTAATTTTATTTATTCATTTTTAATCATACCCCATTTTCACCTTTTCTATGTTCTTTAATTTACTCATTTTCTTACGTAGATATTTTAAATTTATTTTAGTTTTCTTATAATTGTGAGTGGTGTGATTTCAATTGTTACTGAATAATTAAGTTTATATAATTCCTTATTAACAAACTTTTTCTTCCACCTGGATAATTTAATTTAATTTTAATCATACCCCACTTTCACTTTTTTTTATGTTCTTTTGTGTTCTTTAATTTACTCATTTTCTTAAGGTATGTATTTTCAATTTATTTTAGTCTTTTTATGATTATGAGTGGTGTGATTTCAGTTGTTACTCCGTACTTAAGTTAATATAATCCCTTATTAGTAACTTTTTCTTCCATTAGGATAATTTTATTTTAATTTAATTTATTTATTTTTAATCATACCCCACTTTCATTTTTTTATTCTTTTGGTGTTTTTAATTTGTTATATTCTGCATGTTTACTAAATAGTGACGCCAAGGCAATAAAAACGTCCTTCCAAAATGAATAATGAGATTATTTCCTGAATTTGCTCAAACTTTTTTTCTCTCCATATATGCAAAGAAAACCTTATCTCAAATTATTTTTAATTTGAATTTCGAGACCAATTGGTGATATACATTTTAAAGTTTTAATTGATTTTGATTCTGTTTAATATGACGAATGATGTTTTTCAAGAAAAATATTTTTTAGGAAAATAAGTGAGTTTTCTTACTTATTTCTTAAGTTTAATAGGTAAGCGAATATAATATTATCTTAAAGCGTTTAATCTAGACAAATCCTACAAAATGTGGAGGAGAGGTCACTGCATGGGGGTGGGGGGGGAATTAATGAGGTGGGTCGGAGGTAAAGAGGTATAATCGGTGCTAAATGTAACTTGGGAACTTGTTTTTTCTATTTTCACTGGAAAAAAATATTTTCTTCATTTTAAAAAAAATATTTTCTTAAAGAAATAATTTTTAAAAAATTATGATTAATCAAACATGATTAATTTTTTTGAAATAATTTTTTTGAGTTAAATTACACCACTTATATTTAGTTTACATGGAGTTTAAAAGTTAACAAGCTTCTAAAAAAGTAATATTCATATTTCATGCTAGATTAACTTAACATATAAATTTTTTCGATAATATAGGTTAAAATAGTACGGACGTAAAAATAACTTAAAAATCATTGCGTGTCATTATCAAATGATTGACCGTACAAATTAATATATTGTGGAGTTCACGCTCTTAAAACAAGTTACATACACGCGCCAACGATTTTTTCTTATGGTGTGCTCATGTAAATAATTTGAAAACCTAATCGTTAACATGAAGCAAGAATCTCAATTATATAAATTAATAAAGTATAGGGAAAAAATCGTGATCGTATAAATTAATTAAGTACCTATGAAATAAAATCAAAATCAATTTAAATATAAGTACATTAATTATTAAGTACATATAAAGACATAAAAATCGATATGCAAAATAAAATCATAAATTTTAAACATCAATACTCTAAATTAAAAAGTTGATCATACAGATTAACTAAGTCATATTTAAACATCAGTAATGTAGAATTAAAGGTTCATAAAAGAAAATATATTTAAGTTAAGATTTAAACATTGTTTGCCCTTAATCTAAATTATTTTTTACATTATTAAATTATTCAAAAAAAAAAAGTTAATAGTTATAGATAAACCATATTAAATGTAGAATTTGATGTTTTATTAGAAAGAAATAAGACATATTACTAGCTAAAATAGGTAATATAAGTTTGAATGATGTAAATATTATTTAAACTATCGATGTATTTATTACTTAAACTTTGATTATCTCTTCTATTTCAACTTTTAGTACTAATTTTCTTTATCTTACCTAGTTTTTTATGATTTTATTCATTTCATATCATGTATTGAAAAATAGGAGATTTCTCAAAAAAAAGTTTTTATAAATTAAAGGTAATGAACAAATCTACATACACCTCGTTCTTTTTAAATTTCACTTTAGTATCTTATAATTTATGAGGTTTCTATATTTATGGAAAACATATAACATATAAAATTCAAATAGTATATTTAAACAAAACTTTAGCTTTATCTTATAATTTGATATTACAATTCCATATTATGATTTTAAATTATAATTTCATTACTCAGTTTTCTCCGGAAATTAATTTTCTAAAGCTAGTCAAAGGTATCTTTCTTCTCATACCATTTTTTTTCCCTAAATCAAATAAATGCCAAAATATTAGTTTTCCTAATTTAACTTTTTGTTTAAGATAATGTTTTTAAAGTAAAAGACGGAAAAAAAAAAAACTGAAACAAAGACTTTGAAGTTATTTTGAATCCCAAGAAGAAAAGGTTGAAATAGTTTCATACAAAAAGAAAAGAAAAACTCAAACGGAACTACATAAAACAAAAATTTAACACGTAGATTGTACTGTAGTATTTTAATAAATTTAATATTTAAATATATTATATTATTTTTCATCGTTATATAATTTCACACTTTCATATTTTTAAAAATGATAATACAAAAAAAGTAAGGACACGGATAAAACTACTATGAAAAGATCCATAATGACACAGATTTATAATTTGAATGATAATATCATTTTGTGTCATTATATAATAACACTGATTCATAATTAAATGGTAAATATTGGTCTATGTCATTACATAATGACACAGTTCCATAATTTGAATAATCAATATCATTCTCCGATATTATATAATGACATGGATTCATAATTTGAACTATAAATATCGTTTTAATTTCCAGCATTACATAATGACACATGCTTCAGAGGTGTATCCAACATTTCGACAAGATGGGTGCACAATTACGAAAAATGCATCTTAAATATAAATTTGATCAATTTGATTTTTAGATTCTTAATATGAACCATAGGTTCATAATATGACCATTAAATTTTAAAAATTATAGATCCAAAATATATAATACAACTAGTTTTAAATTTAAATATGCACATTTGATTTGATTATATAAAAATTAATTTTTTAGGAATTTTCAATGTAAAGCACTTAAATTTTTGTAAATTAAAAGAAAAAAATAAAACAAAGACTAGTCGAAACACCAAAAGTGTAACGGATAATCACTTAGAGATCATATGTTACTCAAAAAGATAAGATAGATATAAGATTTAAAATTCTATTCTCACTTAGAGAGGTGCACCCAACCACATCGTATTATTATATGATACTTTAAAGGTGGGTTCACACATCTATAGTTAAATATTTTTAAAAAAATATAGCACTACTATATATGATATAGAAAGGGTAGCGTGAATTCACGAGAACCCGCTGCACCCTTCTAGATACGCCTATGAGATTCATAATTTCAATGATAAATATCGTTCTCTGTTATTACTTAATGACACAGATTCATAACTTGAATGATAAATATTCTACTAGATAAAGTTAGGGTATGAGGTAAAGCTAACATGAAAAGATAGGATAAAAGATGAAATATGATTATTAAGAAAATAGTAAAGTAACTATGCAATCACACGCCAAACCGCTCGCTACATAAAATAGTTATTTTCATTGTTACCTAACAATGAATTCAAACGACATAATAACCAAGAATCAAATCAAACCAAACATTAGTAGAATACAACCACCCCAAACGAGGTGTTTTAATACTTAATAATTCAATTTTCACTTATTAGCTAGTTGTTTTTGGACTTGTCTTCATGAGTAGAAAAACGAATAACAGCTTTAGCTCCTTCAGACATGGCATGCTTAGCTAGTTGTCCTGGCAACTCCATTTTCACAGCTCTATGCATGTCCATAGACGCCAACGTTGTTCGTCCCGAGTACTTCAACAATGATTTTGATGTGTCTACGTTTTTCTCAGCCATGTCTGCATGAAATGGTTCAATATAACCATTGATCTTAATGATATTTCCAACTTTGGATTCACTTCTTTCATAACCTTGTATATGTACCTCTCATATCCCACAACTTTGCTTCTCTTTTTCTTGACTTTGCTCATGCAAAATTATCAAAAAATAAGAAAATTAAGTGGTTAATACCTAATTAGGCAAAATAACAACAATAAGAAGACTATTTTTTTATATTTATTTACTCATGATCTTGTCTGATAGATCTAGCTAGATTACACACGAAGCATTTAATTTTTTTGAACATAAATTTATGGTAGACAAATAAAGTGTGTGCGTGGGTGGGTTGGGGGTGGGGTGGGAGGGAGTAATTAAGTGGTTTAAGCCTCAACGAACAGAAGAAAAACAACAATAATGAAAGTAATAGTCATTTTTTATTTTTATTTACTCATGAATTAGCTCATCACACTAGACATTCAATTTCTTAGAATATAAATATGTGGGTGGGTGGGTGGGTGGGGTTGGGAGTTTGGGGGTAGATAATTAAGTGGTTTAGGCCTCGAAGAACAGAAAAAGAAAACAACAATGAAAATTATATTTACTTTTATTTACTCATGAACTAGCCAACCATACACAATACATTCAATTTCTTAGAACATAAATTCATGATAAAAAAGACTGGTGAAAAAATCAAGTGGTGGTAAGAAGAAAAACTAGGAAAATCATATATAATATTTTTTTAAACTCTCGATTTAGTTTTAATGATTTACATAATGACACACGAGACATTTAATTTCTTAGGACATACATTAATTAAGATTAAAAAAATGATAAAACTTAAATGGTTTAAGCCTCAAAAAAAGTGAAGAAGAAAATCAATAAGTTATAGTAATTTTTTAATTTACTCGTGATCTGATCTAATCGATATGCCTAATCATGCACTAGATATTTAAATTCTTAAAACATAAATTCATGGTATATACAAAAAATAGTGATAACATTAATAAAGTGTTTAAGCCTTAAAATGGAATAAAAAAACATCAATGAAAATCATAGCCATTTTTTAATTTTGTTTACTCATTGATCTAGCTAATCATGACTAAGGCTGGCAAAAGGACCGGTTTTCGGCCGGTCCGGTCCGGTTCTGGACCGGTTCCCGTACCGGTTCGTCCGGTACCGGTTGAACCGGTTAGGAACCGGTTAGGAACCGGTCTTTTGGTGTACCGGACCGGTTCTCGGACCGGTTCCCAGTTTTTTATCCGGTTGAACCGGTTCGGTAAGAACCGGTTCCGGACCGGTCCGATCCGGTAAGGTCCGTTTTAGCTGGGTTTTTTGGTTTTTTTTTTTTTTTTAATTTATGTATCCGTTTAAACGACCGTTGGGCTGAGGCCCAAAACGGTCAAATAGCACCCCCAACCCTTTCTAACCCATTTATACTATAAGTATACCCTCTTTTTTCATTTTAAATCACAAATTCACTACCACTATTAAGTAGCCAAATAGAAGACCAAATAGATGAAATATTTGGTGAGAATAGTGATGAGGGCATGGAAGCAATGGAAGAAGAACGACAAATGCCAATTCCAAAAAATCTTTCTTTTCAAATGATACTAAATTTACAAAAAGACTTTTAAAAAAAATGCAATTGTTAGTATAGTAATTAATATTCAATTCCTCCTAAATTATGTACTCTTATTCTCTTTCTAATATTTGTATTGTAGAATTTATTTATTTGAATAAATATACGGCTATTCGCCTTGATTTTCTTTTATAATAGTCTCTTCTATTTAATTCATGTCATTTTATAAATTTAATTTTTAATTATTTTAATATAAGTTTAAATTAAAACTTTAAATTCAATATAAACTTTAAAGTTTAAATTCAATTTCAAACTTTAAATTCAATATAAAGTTTAAACTGTAAATTCAATATATAAAACTTAAGTTCAATATAAAACTTTAAATTTAATTTGAAACTTTAAATTCAATATAAACTTTAAAGTATAAATTCAAATGCAAACTTATATAAACTTTAAAGTTTTCAATTGAAGTTTTAATATAGATATATAATATTTATATAATAATTAAAATAATTAAAATTTATAAAAAAAAAAAATTACCGGATGAACCGGTAAGACCCGGTTCCAAACCGGTCCAACCCGGTTCCAAACCGGTTACTATCGGACCGGGCGGAACATTTTGTTTTTTCCGGTAAAACCGGTCCGGTAAAATCCGGTACCGGTAAGAAAATCCGGTAAGAAAAATCCGGTACCGATACCGGTTCCGATAAAACCGGTCCTGTCCAATAGCCAGTCTTAATCATGACACATGAGACATCAATTTCTTAAATCATAAATTTCATATAAAGAAAAAAAAAGTAACAATTAAGTGGCTTAAACCTCAAAGAAAAGAAAAGAAAATATAAAATTATAGTCATTTTTTATTTCTATTTACTCGTGATTTAGCTAATCACACATAAGACATTTAATTTCATTGAACATAAATTCATGATAGAAAAAAATAAAAAATTAATTAAATTGATTTAATCCTAAAAAAAAGGAAAAAATAAAAATAATGATTTTTCTTAATCTACTTATGACCTAGCCAGATCGATCTAATCACACACAAGACATTCAAATTTCTATTAGAACATAAATTCATGTTAAAAAATAATGTGATTAAAATTACCTGAACTTGAAGCATGATTCATTGTGTTCCATCTTGACATTTTTTTTTGTATTCATATTATAGTTCACTTAAGTTTATATTAGGAAAAACTTTTATACGCACTTATTTTTTTCATAATTAGATAAAAATAAATTTTATTAATTAGGAGATCACCTTACTCTATGTTGATATTGGTGTTGTTTGCACCTTACATACCCAAAAAATTAAGTGTCTATAAGCTTATAGTAAAATGAAATATGAAAGTATCGTAAACATAAACACTTAAACTATGTTTAATTAAGACATTTATTTATTACAAGATTTTAGCTATTATATGAGCTTAAGATAAAGGAAAATGTTAATTGGATCATATATGACTCAATCAATATGAGTATTAAAATGATAGTAGGACATAATTAATTTTTTGACATGAATTATATATGTATGAGATTAGTACTTGAGATTACAACATAAGAAAAAAAATCATATTTAAGAAGCGTGTTTACACTTGCTTGAAGACAGCGTGTGATACCAATTGAGTTTTTTTAAAAATTTTGTTAATCGTTAAATCGATTGATTCACGCGTTATCTTCAAGCAAGTGTGTACTCGCGCCTCTGATTTTTTGTTGAAGTGCTTGTATAGATAATTTGAAACGTGATCGTTGACCTGAAGTAAGAATCTTAGGTCGGTATTATACAGAATTCCGACCGAATACATTAATTAGTACGTAATCAAGTTCAATTTAAATATAATAAAGTATAGAAAAGAATCTCGATAATGTAAATTAATATAATACGAGATAAAATCAATTTAAATATCACCACATTATGTTAATAAAGTATGAAAAAGAATCGCAGATTAATAAATTAATATGGCAATATGCTAAATTGAAAGGCTGATCAATGATCATATATAAAATTTAGTTTTCTCCGTTTCTCTCACATTTGCCTTTTTTCCCCAAGAATTATGTGATATTAATTTTTTTTAGCCACGTTGAAGTTTCTGCTAAACTTAAATTATATATTATTAGGCCTATTCAGAGTGACGCATCCAAGTAATGTCAAGAATTTAGTCTTTCTAATCTCAACTTTATGATTAAGAGGCATTATTCTGTTTGTTTAGTAAGAAAAAGACGAAAAAAGTAACTGAAATAACGACTTTAATAAGGCTCCCAAGAATACAAGCAAATAGTTTTTTTAAAGAAAAAAACATAAAATAAAAGAAATAAAATGTTACTGTAGAAAATATGAATCTTGTGGTTCTTCAAAGCAAAAAATAAAAAAAAATAAAAATGAACACACGTTTTGATAATATTGTTCATGAAACATTTTTTTAGGTTATGGTTTGGAAAATTAGAAAAAGAAAAAAAAAATGTTGAACCTCTTGACGATAATAAAAGGGAGACTGTTTTTTTCATTTACTTATGATTTAATCATGAGACACTAAATTTTTGTAAAGTAAAATTTGTTAGAAAAAAAAAGATTTTTTTTATATATGATCTACACAACATATACAAAATTCAACCTTCTTCCTTTTTTCCCTTCTCAGTTTGCTTTTTTTTTTTTTCCAAAAAAAAGAAGAATTAAATCATATAGAATTATCTATCCAAAATTTATTAGGGCATAACACAAGAAAATTAAGTGGTTTAGGTCGGAAAAAAAAGGAAAAAAAAACCACAATCATAATCATTTTTTAAAAAAATTTAACTCAGATTTGATATATAGATCGATATACATTTATAACATATTAAATTTTTGAAAAACTAAAACAGGTAAGAAAAAGGTGAATAGATTATAAAAATTTGAAAAATTATATACACACAACACATACCAAATTCAACCTTTTTTCTTGGTCATGGAAACAAAAGTATCAAGTTAATTAAACCTTATATTGTAGAAAACAAGAAAATGAAGTGTTAAGGCAAAACAACACCAACATTGTTAATATTTTATTTAGTCTCATTGATCGATCTAATCACATATGAGACATTCAATTTTTTTAGAACATAAATTCATGATCGAAGGAAAGAGTAAAACATTATCTGAACTTGAAGAAGAAAACAAGAAAATCAAGTGGTTTAGGCCAAAAAAAAAAAAAAAAGAGAAAAAATGCAACCACAATCATTATCATTCTTTTACAAAAAATTTAACTCGTCATTTAATTTGCTGGTTGATACATTGGTGACATTGAGTTTTTTAAAATATAAAATATAGTAGGAAAAAAGTGAAATGATTATAAAAATTTGAAAAATGATATACACACAACACATACAAAATTCAACATTTTTTTGGTCATGTAAATAAAATTACCAAGTCATTTAAACCTTAAATTGTAAAAAACAAGAAAATGAAGTGTTTAGGCAAATCAATAGCAACAACACCATTAATTTTTTATTTAGTCTAATCAATTGATCTAATCACATGCGAGATATTCATTTTTTTTAAACATAAATTCGCGATAGATGAAAAGAGTGAAAAAATTACCTGAAGTTGGAGCGTGATTCATGTTTTTTCTTTCACTCATTTTCTTAACTTAGGTATTTTCAATTTATTGTAGTGTTTTTTATAGTTGTGAGTGATGTGATTTCAGTTGTACCTCAATTCTTGAGTTATATAATCCCTTATTAACAACTTTTTCTTTCACCTAGATAATTTTTTTATTTTTAATCATACCCCACTTCATTTTTTGAACTTAGGCATTTTTATTTTATTTTAGTCTTTTTATAGTTGTGAGTGGTGTGATTTTAGTTGTTACTTCGTACTTGAATTTATATAATCCCTTATTTAACTTTTTCTTCCACCTGAACAATTTTATTTTTATTATTTATTTTTAATCAAACCCAACTTTAACTTTTTGTATGTTTCTTTGGTGTTTTTTAATTTGTTTCGTTCTATATGTTTATTAAATAGTGATATCAAGGCACTAAAAACGTCCTTCCAAAATGAATAATGAGATTATTTCCTGAATTTACTCAATTTGTTTTTTCATAGATGCAAAGAAAACCCTTATCTAAATTATTTTTTATTTGAATTTCGAGGCTGATCGGTGTTTGATATATAATTTAGAGTCTCGAGACTTGCATTATATAATGCTTATTAATTAAAGGAAAAAATGCTCCACATTAGGAATTTCTTATCATTTTCATGTTCAGATATCAAATCTTAGATCTCTTATTAGAATAAAATTAAGGATCTATGAACAACGACGTAGCCATAAATAATAAAGGGTGTGGTCGGTTGAATATCTCTCGCTGAAAAATTATATAATGTTAGTAAAAAATTATACCAAGGGTTTCTGTTCAATATGACGAATGATGTTTTTCAAGAAAAATGTTTATTAGAAAAATAAGTGAGTTTTCTTACTTATTTTATTAAAATTGATACGTAAGTGAATATAATATTATCTTAATTAAAGCATTTAATCTAGACAAATCCTATGAAATGTGGAGGTGAGGGTCGGTGTATTGGGGGTGAGGTGAATCGATGAGGTGCATCAGAGGGTAAGAAAGTATAATCAGTGTTGAATGTAACTTGCGGAATTTGTTTTTCCTATTTCTCTAGGAAAAATATGTTCTTTCATTTTAAAAATAAATATTTTCTTAGAAAAATGTTTTTTTTTTTAAAATTATGATCAATAAAACATGATTATTTTTTAAAAAATATTTTCCTTCATACTAAACACACCTTATACATGCGCCACATGTGCATCTCCATGAGAATTTAGTGATAAAACAAGTGATTATTAGGAAACCAAATCTTATACTTCATATAATTCAAGAAATGAAATGTTAGTATAAATACTAAATTCTATTCACCAAATTTAGATGTTAGTTAAACTTTTGGATCCAATATATAATAATATGAGTTACTCTATTGTACATTGATCTTTCTCCTATTTTATAGGTAAAGAGATTATTTCCGATTAAAGAATACTATTATATTTAGTTTACATGGAGTTTAAAAGTTAATAAGCTTCTAAAAAAGTTACATTCATATTTTATTTAACATCATATACAAATTATTGTATTATCTTCATGCTAGGTTAACTTAATGTGTAAAAATTCTCGATAATATAAGTTAAAATAGTTTGTACGACGTGAAAACAACTTAAGAATCAATATGCGTGATTACTCAACAATTGACATTAAGTTAATAAAGACGTAAAAATTAATATGCAAAATAAAATCATAAATTTCAACATCAATACTCTAAATTAAACATCAGTAATGTAGAATTAAAGGTTCATAAAAGAAAACATATTCGATATGAAAACTTAAAAAGGTCATACATATTAGGACTTGGAGTAAAATTGAGGATTTTTCAAAAATAATTTCTTTATAAATTAAAGATAACGATCAAATTTATGTTCACCTTCTTCTTTTTAAATTTCACTGAAGTTTTTGTAACTTATGAGATTTTTATATTTATAAAAAATATAAAACATATATATTAAATCGAAATTCTATATTTAAACAAAATTTCAGCTTTATTTTATAATTTTATATTACAATTTCATATTATGATTTTACATTAAAATTTCATTACTTAGTTTTCTCCGGAAATTAATTTTCTAAAGCTAGTCAAAGGCATCTTTCTTCTCAATTTGTCTTATAAGCTTTTTTTCATAAATCAAATAAATGCTAAAATATTAGTTTTTCTAATTTAACCTTTTGCTTAAGATACTGTTTTTAAAGTAGAAGATGAAAAAAAGAAACTGAAACACAGACTTTGAAGTTATTCAGAACCCCAAGAAGAAAAGGCTGAAATAGTTTCAAACAAAAAGAAAAGAAAAACTCAAATGTAACTACATAAAACAACATATTAACACGTAGATCGTACCGTATAATTTTAATTAATACAATATTTGAATAATATTATAAATTTTTTATCGTTATATAATGTCACACATTCATATTTTTAAAATGATAAACCTACAAAAACAAAGGATACGGATAAAGCAACTACGTTATTTGAATGATAAATATTCTACAAGATAAAAGTAGGATATGAAAAGGTAAAAGCTACTATGAGAAGGTAGGATAAAAGATGAAATATGATTATTAAGGAAATAGTAAAGTAACTAAGCGATCACACAAAATCGCTCTTTATATAAACCAGATCTTTTCATTGTTACCTAACAATGAATTCAAACGACATAATAACCAAGAATCAAATATCAAACCAAACATTATTACAATACACCCACCCAAACAAGGTGTTTTAATACTTAATAATTCAAATTAAGTTCAATTTTCACTTATTAGCTAGTTGTTTTTGGACTTGTCTTCATGAGTAGAATATGAATAACAACTTTAGCTCCTTCAGACATGGCATGTTTAGCTAGTTGTCCTGGCAACTCCATTTTCACAGCTCTATGCATGTCCATAGACGTCAACGTTGTTCGTCCCGAGTACTTCAACAATGATTTTGATGTGTCTACGATTTTCTCAGCCATGTCTTGCATGAAATGGTTCAATATAACCATTGATCTTAATGATATTTCCAACTTTGGATGCACTTCTTTCATAACCTTGTATATGTACCTCTCATATCCCACATCTTTGCTTCTCTTGTTCGTGTTCGTGGCCTTGTTCTTGCTCTTGCTCTTACTCTTGCCTTTGCTCATGCCAAATTATCAACAAAAAAAATATAAATATTAGTCTCAAGCAGTGTTTTAAAAGGCGGGAGCGTGAGGCGGGGCGTTTTATACATTAAGTAGCGAGGCTTAAGCCTCGAGACACGGGGCGTAAGTCCCATGGATCTACGGGGCGTAGTCTCATGTATATTCAATTTTATAGTTTTACTACTAATTAAATTCCTTTCAATGATTTTACAAATATTTTTTTATGAAAAACAAATAATATATAGAAATTATATTATTATTTTTATTTGAGATAAGTATTGATAATCTATAAAAAAAAAGTATTATAATTATTATTTGAGAAATATAAACATCGCTCTTTCATGAATAAAAATAAAATTACTTCCATATAGTTATATAAAATATGATGATTTTGAGACATATGATAAAACCACAAAGACCAATGATAAGTGAAAAAGTAAAATTTCGCTACATATTTTTAAGAAAAATGTTACGTAATATATAATTGAGTCCCGAGCCTAAAGGGTAACAATATTGACAAAAATTCTAAAAGGGTAAATGAAAAAACTTTTAAATCAATACGGTAAAATCGCTGGTGATGTAGCGATTTAGGTGGTGGCGTTAAGGTAAGTGGCAGCGATTTGGTAAATGAGTTTTTTTTTTTTAAATTGTAAATCGCTGCATATACTTTAAAAAAAAAATTTAATTGTTTTTTGAAGTAAATCGCTGCCTTGGCAGCGATTTTACTTTATTTTTTAATTTTGAAGTCACTTAGTTTTTTTTTTTTTTACTTTTTTATTAAATTAACATGTCAAATTTGTAAAAACAAATTCACATGCATGTTAATATTTATGTCTGGATATGAAATATGAATTTGAAAGTTTGACAATGTTAATTTTTTTGGCTAATTATAATTTATTTACGAATTTTTTTTTTTAAAAAAAATTAAATAGGTGAAATCGCTTTCAGAGACAGCGATTTACTACAAATTTTTTTTAAAATTTTTTTAAAGTAAAATCGCTGCTAAGGCAGCGATTTAAAATTTAAAAAAAAATCATTACAAAATCGCTTCCTTGGCAGCGATTTGTTAAAAAATAAATTTTACAAAGCGCTGCTACTGCACGATTTTCCTTAACGACACCCACCTAAATCGCTACATTACCAGCGATTTTACCATTTTGATTTAAAAGATTTTTCATATACCCTTTTAGAATTTTTGTCAATATTTTTTACCTTTTAGGCTTGGGACTCATATATAATTACCTTCATAGTATTACCAAATAGTAAATATGTGACACTACAATTGTCGTTTGAGTTACTCTCAATCTTTTTGTATTTATAGATTAAAAAGTTACATATCATTCATTTATTCAAGAATTATGAGGGTCAACAATGTTAATTAAAGATTTTAACACATAATTTGTGTAAGATCTGTTAGGCGAGTCCCGAGCGTTGGGCGTTGTGTGTGCTTAGGGCGTACAGTCGGTCGCTTGGAGCGTAAGTCTTATAGAACTAAGTCAAACACTTGAATCTCGAGGCGTTTTGCTAGAGTTCCACTCCAGGACGAGTCCCAGAAGAGTCTTTTAAAACACTGGTCTCAAGAAACAAGAAAATTAAGTGGTTAAATACCTAATTTAGGCAAAATAACAACTATAAGACTATTTTTTTACCTCATGATCTAGTCTGATCGATCGAGCTAGATTACACACGAAACATTTAATTTCTTTGAACATAAATTTATGGTAGAGAAAAATGTGTGTTTAGGGTGGGGAGGAATTAAGTGGTTTAAGTCTCAAAGAACTGAAGAAAAACAACAATGAAAATTCTTTTGGTGTTTTTTAATTTACTCATTTTTTTCTTAATTTAGATATTTTTAATTTATTATAGTGTTTTTATAATTGTGAGTGGTGTGGTTTCAGTTGTTACTCCGTAATTAAATTTATATAATCCCTTATTAACAACTTTTCTTCTACCTAGAAATTTTTTATTATTATTTTTTAAAAAACTTTTTTTAATGATACCCCACTTTCACTTTTTTGATGTTTCTTTTGGTGTTTTTGAATTTGTTACGTTCTATATGTTTACAAAATAGTGATACCAAGGCAATAAAAATGTCCTTCCGAAATGAATGATAGATTATTTCATGAATTTACTCAAACTTTTTTTTTTTTTTTTTTTTGCATATATGTAAAGAAAACCCTTATCTAAAATTATTTTTTATTTGCAATTTGAGGCCGATCGGTGTTTGATATACATTTTAGAGTCTCAAGATTCGCGGCTGCATAATGCTTATTAATTAAAGGAAAAAATGCTCCACATTAGGAACTTCATATCATTCTCATGTTCAGATATCGAATCTTAGACCTCTAATTAGGATAAAATTAAGAATCGTATGAACAACGACGTATCCATAAATAATGAAGGGTGTGGTCGGTTGAATATCTCTCGCTGAATATTTATATATTGTGTAACTAGAAAATTATATTAAGGGTTTTTGTTCAATATGACGAATGATGCATTTCAAGAAAAATGTTTTTATTTTTTATTTTTTTTTATTTCAAGAAAAATAATACAAATTAAGTTCAATTTTCAGTTATTAGCTAGTTGTTTTTGGACTTGTCTTCATGAGTAGAAAAACGAATAACAACTTTAGCTCCTTCAGACATGGCATGTTTAGCTAGTTGTCCTGGAAACTCCATTTTCACAGCTCTGTGCATGTCCATAGACGTCAAAGTTGCTCGTCCCGAGTACTTCAACAATGATTTTGACGTCTCTACGATTTTCTCAGCCATGTCTTGCATGAAATGGTTCAATATAACCATTGATCTTAATGATATTTCCAACTTTGGATTCACTTCTTTCATAACTTTGTATATGTACCTCTCATACCCCACAACTTTGCTTCTCTTGTTCGTGTTCGTGTTCTTCTTCTTGCTCTTGCTCTTGCTCTTGCTCTTGCCTTTGCTCATGCAAAATTATCAACAAAAAAAAGATAAATATTAGTCTCAAGAAACAAGAAAATTAAGTGGTTAAATACCTCATTTAGGCAAAATAACAACTATAAGACTATTTTTTCACCTCATGATCTAGTCTGATCGATCGAGCTAGATTACACACGAAACATTTAATTTCTTTAAACATAAATTTATGGTAGACAAAAATGTGTGTTTAGGTTGGGGAGGAATCAAGTGATTTAAGCCTCAAAGAACTGAAGAAAAACAACAATGAAAATTCTTTTGGTGTTTTTTAATTTACTCATTTTCTTAACTTAGATATTTTTAATTTATTATAGTCTTTTTATAATTGTGAGTGGTGTGGTTTCAGTTGTTACTCCGTACTTAAATTTATATAATCCCTTATTAACAACTTTTTCGTCTACATAGAAATTTTTTATTATTTTTTTAAAAACTTTTTTTAATCATACCCCACTTTCACTTTTTTGATGTTTCTTTTGGTGTTTTTGAATTTGTTAAGTTCTATATGTTTACGAAATAGTGATACCAAGGCAATAAAAATGTCCTTCCGAAATGAATGATAGATTATTTCATGAATTTACTCAAACTTTTTTTTTTTTTTTGCATATATGTAAAGAAAACTTTTATCTAAAATTATTTTTTATTTAAAATTCGAGGTCGATCGGTGTTTGATATACATTTTAGAGTCTCAAGATTCACGGTTGCATAATGCTTATTAATTAAAGGAAAAAATGCTCCACATTAGGAACTTCTTATCATTCTCATATTCAGATATCGAATCTTAGACCTCTAATTAGGATAAAATTAAGAATCATATGAACAACGACGTAGCCATAAATAATGAAGGGTGTGGTCGGTTGAATATCTCTCGCTGAATATTTATATATTGTGTAACTAGAAAATTATACTAAGGGTTTTCGTTCTATATGACGAATGATGCATTTCAAGAAAAATGTTTTTATTTTTTATTTATTTTTTATTTTTTACTTCAAGAAAAATGTTTTTATTTTTTATTTATTTTTTATTTTTTACTTCAAGAAAAATGTTTATTTGGAAAATAAGTGAGTTTTCTTACTTATTTTCTTAAAATTGATACGTAAGTGAATATAATGTAGACAAATCCTATGAAATGTGTAGGGGAGTGAAGTAATGAGGTGCGACGGAGGGTAAGGAAGTACAATGTTAAATGTAACTTGCACAACTTGTTTTTCCTATTTCTACTAGGAAAATATATTCTTCCATTTTAAAAAATGTTTTCTTAGAAAAATATTTTTAAAAAATTATAATCAACCAAACATGATTATTTTTTTACAAAATATTTTCCTTCGTACTAAACACACCTTAAGTAGACGTGCACCACATGTGCATATACCAAGTTTTGTTAATTTAACTCTACGAGAATTTATTGATAAAACAAGTGATTATTAGGAAATCAGATCTTATACTTCATATAATTCAAGAATTGAAGTGTTAGTATAATTACTAAATTCTATACACCAAATTTAGATGTTAATTAAACTTTTGGATCCAATATATAATAATATGAGTTACTCTATTGTACATTGGTCTTCCTCAATTAGGTAAAGAGATTATTTTCGATTAAAGAAAACTAATATATTTAATTTACATGGAGTTTAAAAGTTAATAAGCTTCTAAAAAAGTTGCATTCGTATTTTACTTAACATCATATACAACTTAAGAACTGAACAATTTGTAATCATCATGCTAGGTTAACTTAATGTGTAAAAGTTCTCGATAAATATAAGTTAAAATATTATGTACGACGTGAAAATAACTTAAGAATCGGTATGTGTGATTACTAAACAGTTGACATTAAGTTAATAAAGACGTAAAAATCAATATGCAAAATAAAATCATAAATTTCAACATCAATACTCTAAATTAAAAAGTTGATCATACTGATTAACTAAGTCATATTTAAACATAATTAATGTAGAATTAAAGTTTCATAAAAGAAAACATATTCGATATGAAAACTTAAAAAGGTCATACATATTAGGACTTGGAGTAAAATTGAGGATTTTCCAAAAATAATTTCTTTATAAATTAAAGATAACGATCAAATTTATGTACACCTTATTCTTTTTAAATTTCACTAGAATATTTTGCAACTTATGGGGTTTCTATATTTATAAAAAATATAAAACATATTAAATCTTAATTCTATATTCAAATAAAACTTCAGCTTTATTTTATAACTTTATATTACAATTTCATATTATGATTTTAAATTATAATTTCATTACTTAGTTTTCTCCGGAAATTAATTTTCTAATGGTAGTCAAAGGCATCTTTCTTCTCAATTTGTCTTATAACCTTTTTTCAATAAATCAAATAAATGCCAAAATATTAGTTTTTCTAATTTAACCTTTTGTTTAAGATATTGTTTTTAAGGTAAAAGACGGGGAAAAAAACTGAAACAAAGACTTTGAAGTTATTCAGAATCTCAAGAAGAAAAGACTGAAATAGTTTCAAACAAAAAGAAAAGAAAAACTCAAACGTAACTACATAAATCAACATATTAACACGTAGATCGTACCATATAATTTTAATTAATACAATATTTGAATAATATTATAAATTTTTATCGTTATATAATGTCACACATTCATATTTTTAAAATGATAAACCTACAAAAACAAAGGATACGGATAGAGCAACTACGTAATTTGAATGATAAATATTCTACAAGATAAAGGTAGGGTATGAGGTAAAACTACTATGAAAAGCTAGGATAAAAGATGAAATATGATTATATATTAAGAAAACAGTAAAATAATGACGCGATCACACCAAATTACTCGTTATAGAAAATATGTCTTTTCATTGTTACCTAACAATTCAAACAACATAATAACCAAGAATCAAATCTAACCAAACATTATTACAATACAACCACCCAAACAAGGTGTTTTAATACTTAATAATTCAAATTAAGTTCAATTTTCACTTATTAGCTAGTTGTTTTTGGACTTGTCTTCATGAGTAGAAAAACGAATAACAGCTTTAGCTCCTTCAGACATGGCATGTTTAGCTAGTTGTCATGGAAACTCCATTTTCACAGCTCTGTGCATGTCCATAGACGTCAATGTTGCTCGTCCCGAGTACTTCAACAACGATTTTGATGTGTCTACTATTTTCTCAGCCATGTCTTGCATGAAATGGTTCAATATAACCATTGATCTTAATGATATTTCCAACTTTGGATTCACTTCTTTCATAACTTTGTATATGTACCTCTCATACCCCACAGCTTTGCTTCTCTTGTTCGTGTTCGTGTTCGTGTTCGTGTTCTTGCTCTTGCTCTTGCTCTTGCTCTTGCCTTTGCTCATGCAAAATTATCAACAAAAAAAAAGATAAATAGTAGTCTCAAGAAACAAGAAAATTAAGTGGTTAATACCTAATTTAGGCAATATAACAATTATAAGACTATTTTTTTACCTCATGATCTAGTCTGATCGATCGAGCTAGATTACGCACGAAACATTTAATTTCTTTGAACATAAATTTATGGTAGAGAAAAATGTGTTTTTAAGGTAGGGAGGAATTAAGTGGTTTAAGCCTCAAAGAACTGAAGAAAAACAACAATAAAAATTCTTGTGATTTTTTATTTTTACTTTTACTCATGAACTAGCTAATCACACGCGAGACATTCAATTTTTTAAAACATAAATTGATTATAGAGAAAAAAAATTGTGTGGATGTGGGTGTGGGGGTGGGTGGAGGAGTTAACTAGTTTAAACTTCAAAGAACAGGAGAAAAAAAGACAAAAATAATGGTCATAGTCATTTTTTTATTTTTATCTATTCATGAATTAGCTAATTACACACGAGACATTTAATTTCTTAGAACATAAATTTAGAGAAAAAAAGGTATTTATATATGAAGCGTCCACTTGGGACTTCACTAGATATGTTGTTGTTGTTCTGTGTTATAAATAAACTATGATTGCCTACTCGCTTGCTATGGTTGTTCAGACTCTTCAAAATGTCACTAGATGCATGACAACGTATCAAATACAGGTACGACAACATTTAAGAAGAGTACTGAGTAACCATAGCTCAATTATTTTCACAAGAAAGTGAGACTATAAGCATCATGCAACAGACACAAGGAAATTATACACAAACATTTATTTATTACACAAAACACAGGTAGCTTACTAGTACACAACATAAAGTTGTTAACACAGGTGGCTTATTATTACATAAACATAGAGTTCTTAACAAGGAAACTTAAAAACACAGACACACAAACTTGAAAACACAAACATACTGTCACTCCAGATAGAGTTTAAACGATAAAACATACTTAAAAACATTATTATTCCAGCTGGAATATATCGCAACACAACGCCACCTGCTTGTTCACACCATCAGTCTACTATCCCCACTGTCCAAATGGATAAGCAGGCACAACAGTTGAAGTAGAAGACTCAAACGGGCTACCATCATTCCCCTCCGCCATCTCAAAGTCCCTATAAATTTAGAGGCGGTAAAATCAATTCATCTTTCAGTAACGCTATTATTCATCAAACTCATTCTGATGCGATATATTTACCTGGAAGTTACCAAGGCAGCGGTAACAGGATCATAAAACAGCACATTTGGCGGGAAATACGGGTATGGATAACCCGGGATGGGTTCAATAGGATGGGATGCAGCGAGTGGAGTGACAGTTAATTCACAGTTGGGCTTGTGCACGTTGTAATAACTCACTGGATTATATTCACGATACCTGTTGAGGTATTGGGCTAAAAGCCTAGCATGGATAGTCAGGCCCATATTGATCATGGCCCAAAGCATATCCTCAGCTGTCACAGTCTTTCGTCGCTCCATATTGCAACGTTCCTTAGCCTTTTTTGTGATACGGTTGATATAGTAGCTCCCTAATTTTTGGACAGACTCTTTCGATCCATCGTTGATTTTCGCGTTCGTTGGAAGAATACTACGCATGATTCTCGTCACGTTCGCCATCGGGAGTTGCACTTCCAACAGACGTTGAGCTAGCTGATCCACCCCTGTGTTGACGTTGGTCATGTTGTTTGCACCTTGTATTCAAAAAGAAATAGTGTATATAAGCTTACAATAATTTAGCTATATATGGGCTTAAGATAAAGGAAAATGTCAAATGGATCATATATATTGCTCTAGATTGGTATTTAAGATTAAAAAATGAACAAAAAATTATATTTAAGAAGCGTGTGTACACTTGCTTGAAGATAACGCGTGATACCAATTGAGTTTTCAGAAAAATTCTCGTAAACTGTTAAATTCATGCGCTATCTTCAAGCAAGTGTACACGCGCCTCTTTGATTTTTTGTTGTTGTGCTCGTATAGATAAGTTGAAACGTGATCGTTGACATGAAACAAGAATCTTAGATCATACAAATAATAAAAGTACTATAAAGAATTCCGACCGAATACGTTAATTTAGTACGAAATTAAATTAAATTAAATTTAAGCATGATAAAGTATAGAAAATAATCTCGACATTGTAAATTATTACCATACGGAGATAAAATCAATTTAAATATCATCACATTTTATGTTAATAAAGTAAGAAAAAGAATATCAATTAATTAATAAATTAACATAGCACAAAACTAAAATCAATATAAACATCAATATATCATATACAGAATTTAGTTTTCTCCGTTTCTTTCTCATTTGCTTTTTATCTTTTTTTTTCTAAGAATTATGTGATGTTAAATTTTTTTTCATTCGGTGTCTCAAGTCAAGTTAAAGTTTCTGCTAAACTTAAATTAAATATTGTTAGGCCTTTTCAGAGTGACGCTTCCGACAAAAAATTAGTCTTTCTTATCTTAACTTCATGTTTAAGAGGCTGTTTTTGTTTGTTTAGTAAGAAAAAGACGAAAAAAGTAACTGAAACAAAGACTTTCATAAGCATCCCAAGAATACAAACAAATAGTTTTTTTTTGTAAAAAATAATCATAAAATAAAAGAAATAATTAAACATTACTGTAGAAAACATGAATCTTGTGGTTCTTCAAAGCCAAAAAAAAAAATGAACACACCTTTTGATAATATTGTTGATGAAACAATGTTTTTATGGTTTATAAAGTTAGAAAAAGAAAATTACAAGACTTTCAATTTTTGAAAGGTAAATTCATGAGAAAAAATGTTAACAAATCACAAGAATTTGGTATATTGATCAACACATAGAAAATTATCAATAAGAAATTTTTTAGCGGTAGAATAAAAGAAAAGTTAGTAGAAAAAAAGAAGTATTGAACCGCTTGACGATATCATGATCTAGTCATGAGACACTAAATTTTTGTAAAGTGAAATTTGTTAGAAAAAAAAGAGTTTTCTTTTTATATATGATCAACACAACATATACAAAATTCAATCTTTTTTTTTTTTTAATAAAATAAAATCATATAGAATTATCAATACAAAATTTATTAGGGCAGAAAACTAGAAAATTAAGCGGTTTAGGCAAAAAAAAAAAAAAAAAAGCAACCACCATCATTTTCATTTTTTTTAAAAAAAATTTAACTCAGATTTGATATGCAGGTCGATACATTCATAAGACGTTAAATTTTTGAAAAATAAAATCAGATAAGAAAAAGGTGAATAGATTATAAAAATTTGAAAATGATATACACACAATACATATCAAATTCAACCTTTTTTCTTGGTCATGAAAACAAAATTATCAAGTTAATTAAATCTTAAATCGTAGAAAACAAGAAAATAAAGTGTTAGGGCAAAACAACACCAACACTGCTAGTATTTTATTTACGGTCTCACCGATCGATCTTTAGAACATAAATTCATGATCGAAGGAAAGAGTGAAAAAATTATCTGAACTTGAAGAAAAAAACAAGAAAATTAAGTGGTTTAGGCCGAAAAAAAAGAAGAGAAAAAATGCAACCACAACCATTATCATTTTTTTTTTGAAAATTAAGTCGTCATTTGATTTACAGGTTGATACATTGATAAGACGTTGAATCTTTTGAAAAGATAAAATCAAGTAGGAAAAGGTGAAATGATTATAAAAATTTGAGAAGTGATATACACACAACCTACAAAATTCAATATTTTTTGGTCATGTAAACAAAATTACCAAGTTAATTAAATCTTAAATCGCAGAAAACAAGAAAATGAAGTGTTTAAACAAATCAACAACTACAATATCGCTGATTTTTTATGTAGTCTCATAAATCGATCTAATCATACACGAGACGTTCAATGTTTTTGAAGCATAAACTGACAATAGAAGAAAAGAGTGAAAAAATTACCTGAAGTTGGAGCATAATCCATATTTTTTCTTTCACTCAGTTTTCCAACTTCAGTACTTTCAATTTATTTTAGTCTTTTTATAGTTGTGAGTGATGTGTGTTTCAATACTTAAGTTTATATGATCCCTTATTAATAACTTTTTCTTCCACGTAGAAAATTTTATTTCATTTTAGTTTAATTTTATTTATTCATTTTTAATCATACCCCATTTTCACCTTTTCTATGTTCTTTAATTTACTCATTTTCTTACGTAGATATTTTAAATTTATTTTAGTTTTCTTATATTGTGAGTGGTGTGATTTCAATTGTTACTGAATAATTAAGTTTATATAATTCCTTATTAACAAACTTTTTCTTCCACCTGGATAATTTAATTTAATTTAATTTAATTTTAATCATACCCCACTTTCACTTTTTTTATGTTCTTTTGTGTTCTTTAATTTACTCATTTTCTTAAGGTATGTATTTTCAATTTATTAATGTCTTTTTATGATTATGAGTGGTGTGATTTCAGTTGTTACTCAGTATTTAAGTTAATATAATCCCTTATTAGTAACTTTTTCTTCCATCAGGATAATTTTATTTTAATTTTATTTATTTATTTTTAATCATACCCCACTTTCATTTTTTTTTGTTTCTTTTGGTGGTTTTTAATTTGTTATATTCTGCATGTTTACTAAATAGTGACACCAAGGCAATAAAAACGTCCTTCCAAAATGAATAATGAGATTATTTCCTGAATTTGCTCAAACTTTTTTTTCTCCATATATGCAAAGAAAACCTTATCTCAAATTATTTTTAATTTGGATTTCGAGACCGATTGGTGATATACATTTTAAAGTTTTAATTGATTTTGATTCTGTTTGATATGACGAATGATGTTTTTCAAGAAAAATATTTTTTAGGAAAATAAGTGAGTTTTCTTACTTATTTCTTAAGTTTAATAGGTAAGCGAATATAATATTATCTTAAAGCGTTTAATCTAGACAAATCCTACAAAATGTGGAGGAGGGTCACTGCATGGGGGGGGGGGGGAATTAATGAGGTGGGTCGGAGGTAAAGAGGTATAATCGGTGCTAAATGTAACTTGCGGAACTTGTTTTTCCTATTTTCACTGGAAAAAAATATTTTCTTCATTTTAAAAAAAATATTTTCTTAAAGAAATAATTTTTAAAAAATTATGATTAATCAAACATGATTAATTTTTTTGAAATAATTTTTTTGAGTTAAATTACACCACTTATATTTAGTTTACATGGAGTTTAAAAGTTAACAAGCTTCTAAAAAAGTAATATTCATATTTCATGCTAGATTAACTTAACATAAAAATTCTCGATAATATAGGTTAAAATAGTACGGACGTAAAAATAACTTAAAAATCATTGCGTGTCATTATCAAACGATTGACCGTACAAATTAATATATTGTGGAGTTCACGCTCTTAAAACAAGTTACATACACGCGCCCCCGATTTTTTCTTATGGTGTGCTCATGTAAATAATTTGAAAACCTAATCGTTGACATGAAGCAAGAATCTCAATTATATAAATTAATAAAGTATAGGGAAAAAATCGTGATCGTATAAGTACCTATGAAATAAAATCAAAGTCAATTTAAATATAAGTACATTAATTATTAAGTACATATAAAGACATAAAAATCGATATGCAAAATAAAATCATAAATTTTAAACATCAATACTCTAAATTAAAAAGTTGATCATACAGATTAACTAAGTCATATTTAAACATCAGTAATGTAGAATTAAAGGTTCATAAAAGAAAATATATTTAAGTTAAGATTTAAACATTGTTTGCCCTTAATCTAAATTATTTTTTACATTATTAAATTATTCAAAAAAAAAGTTAATAGTTATAGATAAACCATATTAAATGTAGAATTTGATGTTTTATTAGAAAGAAATAAGACAGATTACTAGCTAAAATAGGTAATATAAGTTTGAATGATGTAAATATTATTTAAACTATCGATGTATTTATTACTTAAACTTTGATTATCTCTTCTATTTCAACTTTTAGTACTAATTTTCTTTATCTTACCTAGTTTTTTATGATTTTATTCATTTCATATCATGTAATGAAAAATAGGAGATTTCTCAAAAAAATTTAATTTATAAATTAAAGGTAACGAACAAATCTACATACACCTCGTTCTTTTTAAATTTCACTTTAGTATCTTATAATTTATGAGGTTTCTATATTTATGGAAAACATATAACATATAAAATTCAAATAGTATGTTTAAACAAAACTTTAGCTTTATCTTATAATTTGATATTACAATTCCATATTATGATTTTAAATTATAATTTCATTACTCAGTTTTCTCCGGAAATTAATTTTCTAAAGCTAGTCAAAGGTATCTTTCTTCTCATACCTTTTTTTTCCTAAATCAAATAAATGCCAAAATATTAGTTTTCCTAATTTAACTTTTTGTTTAAGATAATGTTTTTAAAGTAAAAGACGGAAAAAAAAAAACTGAAACAAAGACTTTGAAGTTATTTTGAATCCCAAGAAGAAAAGGTTGAAATAGTTTCAAACAAAAAGAAAAGAAAAACTCAAATGTAACTACATAAAACAAAAATTTAACACGTAGATTGTACTGTAGTATTTTAATAAATTTAATATTTAAATATATTATATTATTTTTCATCGTTATATAATTTCACACTTTCATATTTTTAAAAATGATAATACAAAAAAAGTAAGGACACGGATAAAACTACTATGAAAAGATCCATAATGACACAGATTTATAATTTGAATGATAATATCATTTTGTGTCATTATATAATAACACTGATTCATAATTAAATGGTAAATATTGGTCTATGTCATTACATAATGACACAGTTCCATAATTTGAATAATCAATATCATTCTCCGATATTATATAATGACATGGATTCATAATTTGAACTATAAATATCGTTTTAATTTCCAGCATTACATAATGACACATGCTTCAGAGGTGTATCCAACATTTCGACAAGATGGGTGCACAATTACGAAAAATGCATCTTAAATATAAATTTGATCAATTTGATTTTTAGATTCTTAATATGAACCATAGGTTCATAATATGACCATTAAATTTTAAAAATTATAGATCCAAAATATATAATACTACTAGTTTTAAATTTAAATATGCACATTTGATTTGATTATATAAACATTAATTTTTTAGGAATTTTCAATGTAAAGCACTTAAATTTTTGTAAAGATTAAAATAAAAAAATAAAACAAAGACTAGTCGAAACACCAAAAGTGTAACGGATAATCACTTAGAGATCATATGTTACTCAAAAAGATAAGATAGATATAAGATTTAAAATTCTATTCTCACTTAGAGAGGTGCACCCAACCACATCGTATTATTATATGATACTTTAAAGGTGGGTTCACACATCTATAGTTAAATATTTTTTTAAAAATATAGCACTACTATATATGATATAGAAAGGGTAGCGTGAATTCACGAGAACCCGCTGCACCCTTCTAGATACGCCTATGAGATTCATAATTTCAATGATAAATATCGTTCTCTGTTATTACTTAATGACACAGATTCATAATTTGAATGATAAATATTCTACTAGATAAAGTTAGGGTAGGAGGTAAAGCTACATGAAAAGATAGGATAAAAGATGAAATATGATTATTAAGAAAATAGTAAAGTAACATGCAATCACACGCCAAACCGCTCGCTACATAAAATAGTTATTTTCATTGTTACCTAACAATGAATTCAAACGACATAATAACCAAGAATCAAATCAAACCAAACATTAGTAGAATACAACCACCCCAAACGAGGTGTTTTAATACTTAATAATTCAATTTTCACTTATTAGCTAGTTGTTTTTGGACTTGTCTTCATGAGTAGAAAAACGAATAACAGCTTTAGCTCCTTCAGACATGGCATGCTTAGCTAGTTGTCCTGGCAACTCCATTTTCACAGCTCTATGCATGTCCATAGACGCCAACGTTGTTCGTCCCGAGTACTTCAACAATGATTTTGATGTGTCTACGTTTTTCTCAGCCATGTCTTGCATGAAATGGTTCAATATAACCATTGATCTTAATGATATTTCCAACTTTGGATTCACTTCTTTCATAACCTTGTATATGTACCTCTCATATCCCACAACTTTGCTTCTCTTTTTCTTGCCTTTGCTCATGCAAAATTATCAAAAAATAAGAAAATTAAGTGGTTAATACCTAATTAGGCAAAATAACAACAATAAGAAGACTATTTTTTTGTATTTATTTACTCATGATCTTGTCTGATAGATCTAGCTAGATTACACACGAAGCATTTAATTTCTTTGAACATAAATTTATGGTAGACAAATAAAGTGTGTGCGGGGTGGGTTGGGGGTTGGGGTGGGGTGGGAGGGAGTAATTAAGTGGTTTAAGCCTCAACGAACAGAAGAAAAACAACAATAATGAAAGTAATAGTCATTTTTTATTTTTATTTACTCATGAATTAGCTCATCACACGAGACATTCAATTTCTTAGAATATAAATATGTGGGTGGGGGGGGGGGTTGGGAGTTTGGGGGTAGATAATTAAGTGGTTTAGGCCTCGAAGAACAGAAAAAGAAAACAACAATGAAAATTATATTTACTTTTATTTACTCATGAACTAGCCAACCATACACAATACATTCTATTTCTTAGAACATAAATTCATGATAAAAAAGACTGGTGAAAAAATCAAGTGGTGGTAAGAAGAAAAACTAGGAAAATCATATATAATATTTTTAAAACTCTCGATTTAGTTTTAATGATTTACATAATGACACACGAGACATTTAATTTCTTAGGACATACATTAATTAAGGTTAAAAAAATGATAAAACTTAAATGATTTAAGCCTCAAAAAAAGAGAAGAAGAAAATCAATAAATTATAGTAATTTTTTAATTTACTCGTGATCTTATCTAATCGATATGCCTAATCATGCACTAGATATTTAAATTCTTAAAACATAAATCCATGGTATATACAAAAAATAGTGATAACATTAATAAAGTGTTTAAGCCTTAAAAGGGAATAAAAAAACATCAATGAAAATCATAGCCATTTTTTAATTTTGTTTACTCAATGATCTAGCTAATCATGACACATGAGACATCAATTTCTTAAATCATAAATTTCATATAAAGAAAAAAAAAGTAACAATTAAGTGGCTTAAACCTCAAAGAAAAGAAAAGAAAATATAAAATTATAGTCATTTTTTATTTCTATTTACTCGTGATTTAGCTAATCACACATAAGACATTTAATTTCATTGAACATAACTTCATGATAGAAAAAAATAAAAAAATAATTCAATAGATTTAATCCTAAAAAAAAGGAAAAAATAAAAATAATGATTTTTCTTAATCTACTTATGACCTAGCCAGATCGATCTAATCACACACAAGACATTCAAATTTCTCTTAGAACATAAATTCATGTTAAAAAATAATGTGATTAAAATTACCTGAACTTGAATCATGATTCATTGTGTTCCACTTGACATTTTTTTTTGTATTCATATTATAGTTCACTTAAGTTTATATTAGGAAAAACTTTTATAAGCACTTATTTTTTTCATAATTAGATAAAAATAAATTTTTTTAATTAGGAGATCACCTTACTCTATGTTGATATTGGTGTTGTTTGCACCTTACATACCCAAAAAATTAAGTGTCTATAAGCTTATAGTAAAATGAAATATGAAAGTATCGTAAACATAAACACTTAAACTATGTTTAATTAAGACATTTATTTATTACAAGATTTTAGCTATTATATGAGCTTAAGATAAAGGAAAATGTTAATTGGATCATATATGACTCAATCAATATGAGTATTAAAATGATAGTAGGACATAATTAATTTTTTGACATGAAGTATATATGTATGAGATTAGTACTTGAGATTACAACATAAAAAAAAAATCATATTTAAGAAGCGTGTTTACACTTGCTTGAAGACAGCGTGTGATACCAATTGAGTTTTTTTTAAAAAATTCGTTAATCGTTAAATCGATTGATTCACGCGTTATCTTCAAGCAAGTGTATACTCGCGCCTCTGATTTTTTGTTGAAGTGCTTGTATAGATAATTTGAAACGTGATCGTTGACCTGAAGTAAGAATCTTAGGTCGGTATTATACAGAATTCCGACCGAATACGTTAATTAGTACGTAATCAAGTTCAATTTAAATATAATAAAGTATAGAAAAGAATCTCGATAATGTAAATTAATATAATACGAGATAAAATCAATTTAAATATCACCACATTATGTTAATAAAGTATGAAAAAGAATCGCAGATTAATAAATTAATATGGCAATATGCTAAATTGAAAGGCTGATCAGTGATCATATATAAAATTTAGTTTTCTCCGTTTCTCTCACATTTGCCTTTTTTCCCAAGAATTATGTGATATTAATTTTTTTAGCCACGTTGAAGTTTTGCTAAATTTAAATTACATATTATTAGGCCTATTCAGAGTGACGCTCGCAAGTAATGTCAAAAATTTAGTCTTTCTAATCTCAACTTTATGTTTAAGAGGCATTTTTCTGTTTGTTTAGTAAGAAAAAGACGAAAAAATAATTGAAATAAAGACTTTAGTAAGGCTCCCAAGAATACAAGCAAATAGTTTTTTTTAAAGAAAAAAACATAAAATAAAAGAAATAAAATGTTACGGTAGAAAATGTGAATCTTGTGGTTCTTCAAAGCAACAATAAAAATAAAATAAAATAAAATAAAATAAAAAAAATGAACACACGTTTTGATAATATTGTTCATGAAACAATTTTTTTAGGTTATGGTTTAGAAAATTAGAAAAAGGAAATTACAAAACTTTCAATTTTTGGAAGGTAAATTCATGAGAAAAAATGTTAACAAATCACAAAAATTTGGTATATTGAATCAACACATACAAAATTATCAATAAAAATTTTTTAGCTGTAGAATAGAAGAAAATTTAGTGATTTAGACGTGGTAAATAAATAAATAAATGGCAATCATAGTTGATTTTATTTATTTACTCATAATTTGGTTTAGTGGTTTGATTGATCACATTGATAGATATTAAATTTTGAAAAGGTAAAATTCACAAAATAGGAAAAGAAGAAATAATTTGATAAATGATTAAACACACGATAAGAAGAAAAAATAGCAACGAAAAATGTAGTTAATAGAAAAAAAAGAAATATTGAACCTCTTGACGATAATAAAAGGGAGACTGTTTTTTCATTTACTCATGATCTAATCATGAGACACTAAATAAATTTTTGTAAAGTAAAATTTGTTAGAAAAAATAAGATTTTTTTATATATGATCTACACAACATATACAAAATTCAACCTTATTCCTTTTTTCCCCTTCTCACTTTTTTTTTAAAAAAAGTAAATATTAAATCATATAGAATTATCTATCCAAAATTTATTAGAGCAGAACACAAGAAAATTAAGTGGTTAGGTCGGAAAAAAAAAAGAAAAAAAGAACCACAATCATAATCATTTTTTTAAAAAAAATTAACTCAGATTTGATATATAGATCGATATACATTCATAACACATTAAATTTTTGAAAAACTAAAACAGGTAAGAAAAAGGTGAATAGATTATAAAAATTTGAAAAATTATATACACACAACACATACCAAATTCAACCTTTTTTCTTGGTCATGGAAACAAAAGTATAAAGTTAATTAAACCTTATATTGTAGAAAACAAGAAAATGAAGTGTTAAGGCAAAACAACACCAACACTGTTAATATTTTATTTAGTCTCATTGATCGATCTAATCACATATGAGACATTCAGCTTTTTTAGAACATAAATTCATGATCATTGGAAAGAGTAAAAAAATTATCTGAACTTGAAGAAGAAAACAAGAAAATCAAGTGGTTTAGGCCGGAAAAAAAAATAAGAGAAAAAATGCAACCACAATCATTATCATTCTTTTAAAAAAAATTAAGTCATCATTTGATTTGCAGGTTCATACATTGGTAAGACATTGAGTTTTTGAAAAGATAAAACATAGTAGGAAAAAAGTAAAATGATTATAAAAAATTGAAAAATGATATACACACAACACATACAAAATTCAATATTTTTTTGGTCATGTAAATAAAATTACCAAGTCAATTAAACCTTAAATTGCAGAAAACAAGAAAATGAAGTGTTTAGGCAAATCAATAGTAACGACACCATTAATTTTTTATTTAGTCTAATCGATTGAACTAATCACATGCGAGATATTCAATTTTTTTGAAACATAAATTCGCGATAGATGAAAAGAGTGAAAAAATTTCATGAAGTTTGGAGCGTGATTCATGTTTTTTCTTTCACTCATTTTCTTAATAGGTGTTTTCAATTTATTTTAGTGTTTTTTTATAGTTGTGAGTGATGTGATTTCAGTTGTACCTCAATACTTGAGTTATATAATCCCTTATTAACAACTTTTTATTCCACTTAGACATTTTATTTATTTTTATTTATTTTTAATCATACCCCACTTCATTTTCTTAACTTAGGCATTTTCATTTTATTTTAGTCTTTTTATAGTTGTAAGTGGTGTGATTTTAGTTGTTACTCCGTACTTTGAATTTATATAATCCCTTATTTAACTTTTTCTTCCACCTGAACAATTTTATTTTTATTATTTATTTTTAATCATACCCAACTTTCACTGTTTTTATGTTTCTTTGGTGTTTTTTTAATTTGTTACGTTCTATATGTTTACTAAATAGTGATATCAAGACAATAAAAACGTCCTTCCAAAATGAATAATGAGATTATTTCCTGAATTTACTCAAACTTTTTTTTTTGCATAGATGCAAAGAAAACCCTTATCTAAATTATTTTTTATTTGAATTTCGAGGCTGATCGGTGTTTGATATACAATTTAGAGTCTCGAGATTCGCGTTGTATAATGCTTATTAATTAAAGGAAAAAATGCTCCACATTAGGAATTTCTTATCATTCTCATGTTCAGATGTCGAATCTTAGACCTTTTATTAGAATAAAATTAAGGATTCTATGAACAATGACGTAGCCATAAATAATAAAGGGTGTGGTCGGTTGAATATCTCTCGCTGAAAAATTATATATTGTGTTAGTAAAAAATAATACCAAGGGTTTCTGTTCAATATGACGAATGATGTTTTCAAGAAAAATGTTTATTAGGAAATTAAGTGAGTTTTCTTACTTATTTTCTTAAAATTGATACGTAAGTGAATATAATATTATCTTAATTAAAGCATTTAATCTAGACAAATCCTATGAAATGTGGAAGTGGGGGTCGGTGTATTGGGGGGTGGGGTGAATCGATGAGGTGCATCAGAGGGTGAGAAAGTATAATCAGTGTTGAATGGAACTTGCGGAACTTGTATTTCCTATTTCTCTAGGAAAAATATGTTCTTCATTTTAAAAATAAATGTTTTCTTAGAAAAATATTTTTTGAAAATAATATGATCAATAAAATATGATTATTTTTTAAAAAATATTTTTTTCATACTAAACACAACTTAAATATACATGCGCCACATGTGCATCTCCACGAGAATTTAGTGATAAAACAAGTGATTATTAGGAAACCAAATCTTATACTTCATATAATTCAAGAATGAAATGTTAGTATAAATACTAAATTCTATTCACCAAATTTAGATGTTAATTAAACTTTTGGATCCAATATATAATAATATGAGTTACTCTATTGTACATTGATCTTCTTCCTATTTTATAGGTAAAGAGATTATTTCCGATTAAAAAATACTATTATATTTAGTTTACATGGAGTTTAAAAGTTAATAAGCTTCTAAAAAAGTTACATTCATATTTTATTTAACATCATATACAAATTATTGTATTATCGTCATGCTAGGTTAACTTAATGTGTAAAAATTCTTGATAATATAATTTAAAATAATTTGTACGACGTGAAAACAACTTAAGAATCAGTATGCGTGATTACTCAACAATTGACATTAAGTTAATAAGGACGTAAAAATTAATATGCAAAATAATATCATAAATTTCAACATCAGCCTCTAAATTAAACATCAGTAATGTAGAATTAAAGGTTCATAAAAGAAAACATATTCGATATGAAAACTTAAAAAGGTCATACATATTAGGACTTAGAGTAAAATTGAGGATTTTTCAAAAATAATTTCTTTATAAATTAAAGATAACGATCAAATTTATGTACACCTTATTCTTTTTAAATTTCATTTAAGTATTTTGTAACTTATGAGGTTTTTATATTTATGAAAAATATAAAACATATATATTAAATCTGAATTCTATATTCAAACAAAATTTCAGCTTTATTTTACAATTTTATATTACAATTCCATATGATTTTAAATTATAATTTCATTACTTAGTTTTCTCCGGAAATTAATTTTCTAAAGATAGTCAAAGGCATCTTTCTTCTCAATTGTCTTATAACCTTTTTTTCATAAATCAAATAAATGTCAAAATATTAGTTTTTATAATTTAACCTTTTGTTTAAGATATTGTTTTAAAGTAAAAGACGAAAAAAAGAAACTGAAACAAAGACTTTGAAGTTATTCAGAATCCCAAGAAGAAAAGGCTGAAATAGTTTCAAACAAAAAGAAAAGAAAAACTCAAACGTAACTACATACACCAACATATTAACACGTAGATCGTACCACATAATTTTAATTAATACAATATTTGAATAATATTATAAATTTTTATCGTTATATAATGTCACACATTCATATTTTTAAAATGATAAACCTACAAAAACAAAGGATACGGATAGAGCAACTACGTTATTTGAATGATAAATATTCTATAAGATAAAAGTAGTGTATGAAAAGGTAAAGCTACTATGAAAAGATAAGATAAAAGATGAAAGATGAAATATGATTATTAAGAAAACAGTAAAATAATGACGCGATCACACCAAATTACTTGTTATAGAAAATATGTCTTTTCATTGTTACCTAACAATGAATTCAAATGACATAATAACCAAGAATCAAATCAAACCAAACATTATTACAATACAACCACCCAAACAAGGTGTTTTAATACTTAATAATTCAAATTAAGTTCAATTTTCACTTATTAGCTAGTTGTTTTTGGACTTGTCTTCATGAGTAGAAAAACGAATAACAGCTTTAGCTCCTTCAGACATGGCATGTTTAGCTAGTTGTCCTGGCAACTCCATTTTCACAGCTCTGTGCATGTCCATAGACGTCAACTTTGCTCGTCCCGAGTACTTCAACAATGATTTTGATGTGTCTACGATTTTCTCAGCCATGTCTTGCATGAAATGGTTCAATATAACCATTGATCTTAATGATATTTCCAACTTTGGATTCACTTCTTTCATAACTTTGTATATGTACCTCTCATACCCCACAACTTTGCTTCTCTTGTTCTTATTCTTGCTCTTGCTCTTGCTCTTGCCTTTGCTCATGCAAAATTATCAACAAAAAAAAGATAAATATTAGTCTCAAGAAACAAGAAAATTAAGTGGTTAAATACCTAATTTAGGCAAAATAACAATAATAAGTCTATTTTTTTACCTCATGATCTAGTCTGATGATCGAGCTAGATTACAGACGAAACATTTAATTTCTTTGAACATAAATTTATGGTAGAGAAAAATGTGTGTTTAGGGTGGGGAGGAATTAAGTGGTTTAAGCCTCAAAGAACTGAAGAAAAACAACAATGAAAATTCTTTTGGTGTTTTTTATTTTACTCATTTTCTTAACTTAGATATTTTTAATTTATTATAGTCTTTTTATAATTGTGAGTGGTGTGGTTTCAGTTGTTACTCCGTACTTAAATTTATATAATCCCTTATTAACAACTTTTTCTTCTACATAGAAATTTTTTATTATTTTTTTTAAAACTTTTTTTAATCATACCCCACTTTCACTTTTTTGATGTTTCTTTTGGTGTTTTTGAATTTGTTACGTTCTATATGTTTACGAAATAGGGATACCAAGGCAATAAAAATGTCCTTCCGAAATGAATGATAGATTATTTCATGAATTTACTCAACCTTTTTTTTTTCATATATGTAAAGAAAACCCTTATCTAAAATTATTTTTTATTTGAAATTCGAGGTCGATCGGTGTTTGATATACATTTTAGAGTCTCAAGATTCACGGTTGCATAATGCTTATTAATTAAAGGAAAAAATGCTCCACATTAGGAACTTCTTATCATTCTCATATTCAGATATCGAATCTTAGACCTCTAATTAGGATAAAATTAAGAATCCTATGAACAACGACGTAGCCATAAATAAAGAAGGGTGTGGCCAGTTGAATATCTCTCGCTGAATATTTATATATTGTGTAACTAGAAAATTATATTAAGGGTTTTCGTTCAATATGATGAATGATGCATTTCAAGAAAAATGTTTTTATTTTTATTTCAAGAAAAATGTTCATTAGGAAAATAAGTGAGTTTTCTTACTTATTTTCTTAAAATTGATACGTAAGTGAATATAATGTAGACAAATCCCATAAAATGTGTAGGGGGGGGGTCGGTGTAGGGGGGTGATGTAATGAGGTGCGCCGGAAGGTAAGGAAGTACAATGTTAAATGTATCCTACACAACTTGTTTTTCCTATTTCTACTAGGAAAATATATTCTTCATTTAAAAAAAATGTTTTCTTAGAAAAATATTTTTAAAAAATTATGATTAACCAAACATGATTATTTTTTTAAAAATATTTTCCTTCGTACTAAACACACCTTAAGTATCCGCGCGCCACATGTGCATATACCAAGTTTTGTTAAGTCTACGAGAATTTAGCGATAAAACAAGTGATTATTAGGAAACCAGATCTTATACTTCATATAATTCAAGAATTGAAGTGTTAGTATAATTACTAAATTCTATACACCAAATTTAGATGTTAATAAACTTTTGGATCCAATATATATTATAATATGAGTTACTCTATTGTACATTGATCTTCCTCAATTAGGTAAAGAGATTATTTTCGATTAAAGAAAACTAATATATTTAATTTACATGGAGTTTAAAAGTTAATAAGCTTCTAAAAAAGTTGCATTCGTATTTTATTTAACATCATATACAATTTACATGGAGTTTAAAAGTTAATAAGCTTCTAAAAAAGTTGCATTCATATTTTATTTAACATCATATACAACTTAAGAACTGAACAATTTGTATTATCATCATGCTAGATTAACTTAATGTGTAACAATTCTCGATAATATAAGTTAAAATAGTATGTATGACGTGAAAACAACTTAAGAATCAGTATGTGTTATTACTAAACAATTGACATTAAGTTAATAAAGACGTAAAAATCAGTACGCAAAATAAAATCATAAATTTCAACATCAATACTCTAAATTAAAAAGTTGATCATACAGATTAACTAAGTCATATTTAAACATCAGTAATATAGAATTAAAGGCTCATAAAAGAAAACATATTCGATATGAAAACTTAAAAGGTCATACATATTAGGACTTTGGAGTAAAATTGAGGATTTTTCAAAAATAATTTCTTTATAAATTAAAAAGATGATGATTAAATTTGTGTACACCTTAGTCTTTTTAAATTTCACTAGAAGATTTTGCAACTTATAGGATTTCTATATTTATAAAAAATTATAAAACATATTAAATCTAAATTCTATATTCAAATAAAACTTCAGCTTTATTTTATAACTTTATATTACAATTCCTAAAATTTCATTACTTTGTTTTTTCCGGAAATTAATTTTCTAAGGATAGTCAAAGGCATCTTTCTTCTCAATTTGTCTTATAACCTTTTTTCATAAATCAAATAAATGACAAAATATTAGTTTTTCTAATTTAACCTTTTGTTTAAGATATTGTTTTTAAAGTAAAAGAGGAAAAAAAGAAACTGAAATAAAGACTTTGAAGTTATTCAGAATCCCAAGAAGAAAAGGCTGAAATAGTTTCAAACAAAAAGAAAAGAAAAACTCAAATGTAACTACATAAAACAACAAATTAACACGTAGATCGTACCGTATAATTATAATTAATACAATATTTGAATAATATTATAAATTTTTATCGTTATATAATGTCATACATTCATATTTTTAAAATGATAAACCTACAAAAACAAAGGATACGGATAGAGCAACTACGTTATTTGAATGACAAATATTCTACAAGATAAAAGTAGGGTATGAAAAGGTAAAAGCTACAATGAAAAGATAGGATAAAAGATGAAATATGATTATTAAGGAAATAGTAAAGTAACGAAGCGATCACACAAAATCTCTCGTTATATAAACCAGATCTTTTCATTGTTACCTAATAATGAATTCAAACGACATAACCAACAATCAAATATCAAACCGAACATTATTACAATACAACCACCCAAACAAGGTGTTTTAATACTTAATAATTCAAATTAAGTTCAATTTTCACTTATTAGCTAGTCGTTTTTGAACTTGTCTTCATGAGTAGAAAAACGAATAACAGCTTTAGCTCCTTCAGACATGGCATGTTTAACTAGTTGTCCTGGCAACTCCATTTTCACAGCTCTGTGCATGTCCATAGACGTCAACGTTACTCGTCCCGAGTACTTCAACAATGATTTTGATGTGTCTACGATTTTCTCAGCCATGTCTTGCATGAAATGGTTCAATATAACCAATGATCTTAATGATATTTCCAACTTTGGATTCACTTCTTTCATAACCTTGTATATGTACCTCTCATATCCCACAACTTTGCTTCTCTTTTTCTTGCCTTAGCTCATGCAAAATTATCAAAAAATAAGAAAATTAAGTGGTTAATACCTAATTTAGGCAAAATAACAACAATAAGAAGACTATTTTTTTTATATTTATTTACTCATGATCTAGTCTGATAGATCTAGCTAGATTACACGAAACATTTAATTTCTTTGAACATAAATTTATGGTAGACAAAGAAAGTGTGTGCGGGGTGGGAGGGAGTAATTAAGTGGTTTAAGCCTCAAAGAACAGAAGAAAAACAACAACAATGAAAATAATAGTCATTTTTTATTTTTATTTACTCATGAAATAGCTCATCACACAATACATTCAATTTATTAGAATATAAATTCATCAATCAGAAAAAAAAAAGTGTGTGGGGGTGGGGCTACGGTTTGGGGGAGGGTTGGAGTAATTAAGTGGTTTAAGCTTCAAAAAACAGAATGAAGAAAAAATAACAACAAAGATTATAGTCTTTTTTAAAATTTATTTACTCATAAACTAGCTAAAAAGAGACATTTAATTATATTTCTTATAACATAAATTCATGATAAAAAAGATTAGTGAAAAAATCAAGTGGTGGTAAGAAGAAAAACTAGGAAAATCATAATATTTTCTTAAACTCTCGATTTAGTTTTAATGATTTACATAATCACACACGAGACATTTGATTTCTTAGGACATACATTAATTAAGGTTAAAAAAATGATAAAACTTAAATCGTTTAAGCCTCAAAAAAGAGAAGAATAAAATCAACAAATCATAGTAATTTTTTAATTTACTCGTGATCTAATCTAATCGATATACCTAATCATACACTAGATATTCAAATTCTTAAATAAATAAATCCATGGTATGTAGAAAAAATAGTGATAACATTAATTAAGTGTTTAAGAATAAAAAAGGAATTAAAAAAATATCAATGAAAGTCATAGTATTTTTTTAATTTACTCATGATCTAATCTAATCGATATACCTAATTATGCACTAGATATTCAAATTCTTAAAACATAAATCCATGGTATATAGAAAAAATAGTGATAACATTAATTAAATGTTTAAGACTAGAAAAGGAATTTAAAAAACATCAATGAAAATCATAGTCATTTTTTAATTTACTCATGATCTAATCTAATCGATATACCTAATTATACACTAGTCAAATTCTTAAAACATAAATCCATGGTATATAGAAAAAATAGTGATAACATTAATCAAAGTGTTTTAAGACTAAAAATGGAATTAAAAAAACATCAATGAAAATCATAGTCATTTTTTAATTTTTTTTTACTCATTGATCTAGCTAATCAAGACACATGAGACATCAATTTCTTAAATCATAAATTTCCTATAAAGAAATAAAAAAAGGGTAACATTTAAGTGGTTTAAACCTCAAAGAAAAGAAAAGAAAAGAAATATAAAATTATAGCCATTTTGTTATTTCTATTTATGATTTAGCTAATCACACATAAGACATTCAATTTCATCGAACATAAATTCATGATAGAAAAAAAGAAAAAATTAATTCAACTGATTTAATCCTAAAAAAAAGGGAAATAATGAAATTCATGATTTTTCTTAATTTACTCATGACCTAGTCAGATCGATCTAATCACACACAAGACATTCAAATTTCTCTTAGAACATAAATTCATGTTAAAAATAATGTGATTAAAATTACCTGAACTTGAAGCAAGATTCATTGTGTTCCTTCTTGACATTTTTTTTTGTAGCTTAGTGTTGGGGTTCACATTCAAGCAAGTGTACATTCGTGCCTCTGATTTTTTGTTGAAATGCTCGTATAGATAATTTGAAACGTGATCGTTGACCTGAAGTAAGAATCTTAGGTCGGTACTATAAAGAATTCCGACCGACTATGTTAATTTAGTACGAAATCAAATTCGATCTAAATATAATAAAGTATAGAAAAGAATTTCGATAATGTAAATTGATATAGTACGAGATAAAATCAATTTTAATATCACCACATTATGTTAATAAAGTAATAAAAAGAATCGCAGATGAATAAATTAATATAGCAATATGCTAAATTGAAAGGCTGATCAGTGATCATATATAAAATTTAGTTTCCTCCGTTTCTCTCTCATTTGCCTTTTTATCTTCTTTCTTTTTTTCAAGAATTATGTGATGTTAATTTTTTTTAGCCACGTTAAAGTTTCTGCTAAACTTAAATTACATATTATTAAGTTTATTCAGAATGACGCTCTCAGGTAATGTCAAAAATTTAGTTTTTCTAATATCAACTTCATGTTTAAGAGGCATTTTTTTGTTTGTTTAGTAAGAAAAAGACGAAAAAAATAACTGAAACAAAGACTTTAATAAGACTCCCAAGAATACAAACAGATAATTTTTTTTAAAGGAAAAAAACATAAAATAAAAGAAATAAAATGTTACGGTAGAATATATGAATCTTGTGGTTCTTCAAAGCAAAAAAGAAATAAAAAAAAGAGATGAACACACGTTTAGATAATATTGTTCATGAAATAATTTTTTTTAGGTTATGGTTTAGAAAATTACAGAACTTTCAATTTTTAGAAGGTAAATTCATGAGAAAAAATGTTAACAAATCACAAAAAAATTGGTATATTGAATCAACACATACAAAATTATCAATAAGAAATTTTTTATCAGTAGAATAGAAGAAAGTTTAGTGATTTAGACGCGGTAAATAAATAAATAAATGACAATCATAGTTGATTTTATTTATTTACTCATAATTTGGTTAGTGGTTTGATTGATCACATTGATAGATATTAAATTTTTGAAAAGGTAAAATTCACAAAATAGGAAGAGAAGAAATAATTTAATATATGATTAAACACACGATAAGAAGAAAAAATACCAACGAAAAATGTAGTTAATAGAAAAAAAAAGAAATATTGAACCTCTTGACAATAATAAAAGGAGACTGTTTTTTCATTTACTCATGATCTAATCATGAGACACTAAATAAATTTTTGTAAAGTAAAATTTGTTAGAAAAAAGAAGAATTTTTATATATATGATCTACACAACAAATACAAAATTCAACCTTATTCCTTTTTTCCCTTCCACTTTTTTTTTTTTTTTAAAAAGTAAGAATTAAATCATATAGAATCATCTATCCAAAATTTATTAGGGCAGAACACAAGAAAATTAAGTGGTTTAGGTCGAAAAAAAAAGAAAAAAAAGAACCACAATCATAATCATTTTTTTTTAAAAATTAACTCAGATTTGATATATAGATCGATATACATTCATAACACATTAAATTTTTGAAAAACTAAAACAGGTAGGAAAAAGGTGAATAGATTATAAAAATTTGAAAAATTATATACACACAACACATACCAAATTCAATCTTTTTTCTTGGTCATGGAAACAAAAGTATAAAGTTAATTAAACCTTATATTGTAGAAAAGAAGAAAATGAAGTGTTAAGGCAAAACAACACCAACATTGTTAATATTTTATTTAGTCTCATTGATCGATCTAATCACATATGAGACATTTAATTTTTTTAGAACATAAATTCATGATCGAAGGAAAGAGTAAAACATTATCTGAACTTGAAGAAGAAAACAAGAAAATCAAGTGGTTTAGCAAAAAAAAAAGAAGAGAAAAAATGCAACCACAATCATTATCATTCTTTAACAAAAAATTTAACTCGTCACTTAATTTGCTGGTTGATACATTAGTTAGAGTGTTAGACATTGAATTTTTGAAAAGATAGAATATAGAAGGAAAAAAGTAAAATGATTATAAAAATTTGAAAAGTGATATACACAAAACACATACAAAATTTAACAAATTTTTGGTCATGTAAATAAAATTAGCAAGTCAATTAATTAAACCTTAAATCACAGAAAACAAGAAAATAAAGTGTTTAGGCAAATCAACAGCAACAACACCAATAATTTTTTATGTAATCTCATCGATTGATCTAATCATACGAGACATTCAATTTTTTTAAGTATAAATTCACGATAGGAGAAAAGAGTGAAAAAATATCTGAAGTTAAACTTGATTCATATTTTTTCTTCCACTCATTTTCTTAACTTACGTATTTTTAATTTATTATAGTCTTTTTATAGTTGTGAGTGGTGAGGTTTTAGTTATTACTCAGTACTTAAGTTTATATAATTCCTTATTAAAAAATTTTTCTTCCACCTGGACAATTCTTTTTATTTTAATTTAATTTATTTATTTTTAATCCTACCCCACTTTAACTTTTTAGATGTTCTTTTGGTGATTTTAATTTACTCATTTTCTTAAGATATTTTCAATTTATTTTAGTTTTTTTTTATAGTTGTGAGTGGTGTGATTTCAGTTGTTATTCAATACTATAATCCCCCCTTATTAACAACTTTTTCCTCCACCTTGACAATTTTATTTTTATTTTATTTTATTTATTTACTTTTAATCATATCCCACTTTCACTTTTTTGATTTTTTTTGGTGTTTTTTAATTTGTTACGTTTTATATGTTTACTAAATAGTGATACCAAGGCAATAAAAACGTCCTTCCGAAATGAATGATTTCCTGAATTTACTCAAACTTTTTTTTTTGCATCTATGTAATGAAAACCCTTATCTAAATTTATTTTTTATTTGAAATTCGAGGCCGATCAGTGTTTGATATACATTTTATAGTCTCAAGATTTGCGGTTGCATAATGCTTATTAATTAAAGGAAAAAACGCTCCACATAGGAACTCTTATCATTCTCATGTTCAATTATCGAATCTTAGACATCTGATTAGGATAAAATTAAGGATCCTATGAACAACGACGTAGCCATAAATAATGAAGGGTGTGGTCGATGGAATATCTCTCGCTGCAAAATTATATATTGTGTAAGTAGAAAATTATACTAACGATTTCTGTTCAATATGACGAATGATGTTTTCAAGAAAAATGCTTATTAGGAAAATAAGTGAGTTTTCTAAATTATTTTCTTAAAATTGATATGCAAGTGAATATAATATTATCTTAAAACATTTAATCTAGACAAATCCTATGAAATGTGGAGGTGGGGTCGGTGTGGGGGGGGGAGGTGAATTAATGAGGTGCGTCGAAGTGTAAGGAAGTATAGTCAGTGTTAATGTAACTTGCGGAACTTGTTTTCCTATTTCTCTAGGAAAAATATGTTCTTCATTTTAAAAATAAATGTTTTCTTAGAAAAATAATTTTTTTTTAAATTATGATCAATAAAACATGATTATTTTTTAAAAATATTTTCCTTCATACTAAACACAACTTAATATACATGCGCCACATGTGCATCTCCACGAAAATTTAGAGATAAAACAAGTGATTATTAGAAACCAAATCTATACTTCATATAATTCAAGAAATGAAATGTTAGTAAAATACTAAATTCTATTCACCAAATTTAGATGTTAATTAAACTTTTGGATCCAATATATAATAATATGAGTTACTCTATTGTACATTGATCTTCTCCTATTTTATAGGTAAAGAGATTATTTAAAAGTTAATAAGCTTCTAAAAAGTTACATTCATATTTTATTTAACATCATATACAAATTATTGTATTATCGTCATGCTAGGTTAACTTAATGTGTAAAAATTCTCGATAATATAAGCTAAAATAGTTTGTACGACGTGAAAACAACTTAAGAATCAGTATGCTTGATTACTCAACAATTGACATTAAGTTAATAAGGACGTAAAAATTAATATGCAAAATAATATAATAAATTTTAACATCAGTCTCTAAATTAAAATTAGTAATGTAGAATTAAAGGTTCATAAAAGAAAACATATTCGATATGAAAACTTAAAAAGGTCATACATATTAGGACTTGGAGTAAAATTGAGGATTTTTCAAAAATAATTTCTTTATAAATTAAGATAACAATCAAATTTATGTACACCTTATTCTTTTTAAATTTCATTTAAGTATTTTGTAACTTATGAGGTTTTTATATTGATGAAAAATATAAAACATATATATTAGATCTGAATTCTAAATTCAAACAAAATTTCAGTTTTATTTTATACTTTTATATTACAATTCCATATTATGATTTTAAATTATAATTTCATTACTTAGTTTTCTCCGGAAATTAATTTTTTAAAGCTAGTCAAAGGCATCTTTCTTCTCAATTTGTCTTATAACCTTTTTTTCATAAATCAAATAAATGCCAAAATATTAGTTTTCTATATTAACTTTTCGTTTAAGATATTGTTTTTAAAGTAAAAGACGAAAAAAAGAAACTGAAAAAAAAACTTTGAAGTTATTCAGAATCCCAAGAAGAAAAGGCTGAAATAGTTTCAAACAAAAAGAAAAGAAAAGCTCAAACGTAACTACAAAAAACAATAAATTAACATGTAGATCGTACAATATAATTTTAATTAATACAATATTTGAATAATATATATATTTTTTATCGTTATATAATGTACACATTTATATTTTTAAAATGATAAACCTACAAAACCAAAGGATACGAATAGAGCAACAACGTTATTTGAATGACAAATATTCTATAAGATAAAAGTTGGGTATGAAAATGTAAAGATACCATGAAAAGGTAGGATAAAAGATGAGATATGATTATTAAGAAAGTAGTAAAGTAACGAAGCGATCACACAAAATCGCTCGTCATATAAACCAGGTCTTTTCATTGTTACCTAACAATGAATTCAAACGACATAATAACAAAGAATCAAATATCAAACCAAACATTATTACAATACAACCACCAAAACAAGGTGTTTTAATACTTAATAATACAAATTAAGTTCAATTTTCAGTTATTAGCTAGTTGTTTTGGACTTGTCTTCATGAGTAGAAAAACGAATAACAACTTTAGCTCCTTCAGACATGGCATGTTTAGCTAGTTGTCCTGGAACTCCATTTTCACAGCTCTGTGCATGTCCATAGACGTCAAAGTTGCTCGTCCCGAGTACTTCAACAATGATTTTGACGTCTCTACGATTTTCTCAGCCATGTCTTGCATGAAATGGTTCAATATAACCATTGATCTTAATGATATTTCCAACTTTGGATTCACTTCTTTCATAACTTTGTATATGTACCTCTCATACCCCACAACTTTGCTTCTCTTGTTCGTGTTTCTTGCTCTTGCTCTTGCCTTTGCCTCATGCAAAATTATCAACAAAAAAAAGATAAATATTAGTCTCAAGAAACAAGAAAATTAAGTGGTTAAATACCTCATTTAGGCAAAATAACAACTATAAGACTATTTTTTCACCTCATGATCTAGTCTGATCGATCGAGCTAGATTACACACGAAACATTTAATTTCTTTAAACATAAATTTATGGTAGACAAAAATGTGTGTTTAGGTTGGGGAGGAATCAAGTGATTTAAGCCTCAAAGAACTGAAGAAAAACAACAATGAAAATTCTTTTGGTGTTTTTTAATTTACTCATTTTCTTAACTTAGATATTTTTAATTTATTATAGTCTTTTTATAATTGTGAGTGGTGTGGTTTCAGTTGTTACTCCGTACTTAAATTTATATAATCCCTTATTAACAACTTTTTCGTCTACATAGAAATTTTTTATTATTTTTTTAAAACTTTTTTTAATCATACCCCACTTTCACTTTTTTGATGTTTCTTTTGGTGTTTTTGAATTTGTTACGTTCTATATGTTTACGAAATAGTGATACCAAGGCAATAAAAATGTCCTTCCGAAATGAATGATAGATTATTTCATGAATTTACTCAAACTTTTTTTTTTTTTTGCATATATGTAAAGAAAACTTTATCTAAAATTATTTTTTATTTAAATTCGAGGTCGATCGGTGTTTGATATACATTTTAGAGTCTCAAGATTCACGGTTGCATAATGCTTATTAATTAAAGGAAAAAATGCTCCACATTAGGAACTTCTTATCATTCTCATATTCAGATATCGAATCTTAGACCTCTAATTAGGATAAAATTAAGAATCATATGAACAACGACGTAGCCATAAATAATGAAGGGTGTGGTCGGTTGAATATCTCTCGCTGAATATTTATATATTGTGTAACTAGAAAATTATATTAAGGGTTTTCGTTCTATATGACGAATAATGCATTTCAAGAAAAATGTTTTTATTTTTTATTTATTTTTTATTTTTTACTTCAAGAAAAATGTTTTTATTTTTTATTTATTTTTTATTTTTTACTTCAAGAAAAATGTTTATTTGGAAAATAAGTGAGTTTTCTTACTTATTTTCTTAAAATTGATACGTAAGTGAATATAATGTAGACAAATCCTATGAAATGTGTAGGGGAGTGAAGTAATGAGGTGCGTCGGAGGGTAAGGAAGTACAATGTTTAATGTAACTTGCACAACTTGTTTTTCCTATTTCTACTAGGAAAATATATTCTTCATTTTAAAAAAATGTTTTCTTAGAAAAATATTTTAAAAAAATTATAATCAACCAAACATGATTATTTTTTTAAAAATATTTTCCTTCGTACTAAACACACCTTAAGTAGACGTGCACCACATGTGCATATACCAAGTTTTGTTAATTTAACTCTACGAGAATTTAGTGATAAAACAAGTGATTATTAGGAAATCAGATCTTATACTTCATATAATTCAAGAATTGAAGTGTTAGTATAATTACTAAATTCTATACACCAAATTTAGATGTTAATTAAACTTTTGGATCCAATATATAATAATATGAGTTACTCTATTGTACATTGATCTTCCTCAATTAGGTAAAGAGATTATTTTTGATTAAAGAAAACTAATATATTTAATTTACATGGAGTTTAAAAGTTAATAAGCTTCTAAAAAAGTTGCATTCGTATTTTATTTAACATCATATACAACTTAAGAACTGAACAATTTGTATTATCATCATGCTAGGTTAACTTAATGTGTAAAAGTTCTCGATAAATATAAGTTAAAATATTATGTACGACGTGAAAATAACTTAAGAATTAGTATGTGTGATTACTAAACAGTTGACATTAAGTTAATAAAGACGTAAAAATCAATATGCAAAATAAAATCATAAATTTCAACATCAATACTCTAAATTAAAAAGTTGATCATACAGATTAACTAAGTCATATTTAAACATAATTAATGTAGAATTAAAATTTCATAAAAGAAAACATATTCGATATGAAAACTTAAAAAGGTCATACATATTAGGACTTGGAGTAAAATTGAGGATTTTCAAAAATAATTTCTTTATAAATTAAAGATAACGATCAAATTTATGTACACCTTATCTTTTTAAATTTCACTAGAATATTTTGCAACTTATGGGTTTCTATATTTATAAAAAATATAAAACATATTAAATCTTAATTCTATATTCAAATAAAACTTCAGCTTTATTTTATAACTTTATATTACAATTTCATATTATGATTTTAAATTATAATTTCATTACTTAGTTTTCTCCGGAAATTAATTTTCTAATGGTAGTCAAAGGCATCTTTCTTCTCAATTTGTCTTATAACCTTTTTTCAATAAATCAAATAAATGCCAAAATATTAGTTTTTCTAATTTAACCTTTTGTTTAAGATATTGTTTTTAAGGTAAAAGACGGAAAAAAAAACTGAAACAAAGACTTTGAAGTTATTCAGAATCCCAAGAAGAAAAGACTGAAATAGTTTCAAACAAAAAGAAAAGAAAAACTCAAACGTAACAACATAAACCAACATATTAACACGTAGATCGTACCATATAATTTTAATTAATACAATATTTGAATAATATTATAAATTTTTATCGTTATATAATGTCACACATTCATATTTTTAAAATGATAAACCTACAAAAACAAAGGATACGGATAGAGCAACTACGTATTTGAATGACAAATATTCTACAAGATAAAGTAGGGTATGAGGTAAAACTACTATGAAAAGCTAGGATAAAAGATGAAATATGATTATATATTAAGAAAACAATAAAATAATGACGCGATCACACCAAATTACTATAGAAACATGTCTTTTCATTGTTACCTAACAATGAATTCAAACAACATAATAACCAAGAATCAAATCTAACCAAACATTATTACAATACAACCACCCAAACAAGGTGTTTTAATACTTAATAATTCAAATTAAGTTCAATTTTCACTTATTAGCTAGTTGTTTTTGGACTTGTCTTCATGAGTAGAAAAACGAATAACAACTTTAGCTCCTTCAGACATGGCATGTTTAGCTAGTTGTCCTGGCAATTCCATTTTCACAGCTCTGTGCATGTCCATAGACGTCAATGTTGCTCGTCCCGAGTACTTCAACAACGATTTTGATGTGTCTACTATTTTCTCAGCCATGTCTTGCATGAAATGGTTCAATATAACCATTGATCTTAATGATATTTCCAACTTTGGATTCACTTCTTTCATAACTTTGTATATGTACCTCTCATACCCCACAGCTTTGCTTCTCTTGTTCGTGTTCGTGTTCGTGTTCTTGTTCTTGCTCTTGCTCTTGCTCTTGCCTTTGCTCATGCAAAATTATCAACAAAAAAAAGATAAATATTAGTCTCAAGAAACAAGAAAATTAAGTGGTTAATACCTAATTTAGGCAAAATAACAATTATAAGACTATTTTTTTACCTCATGATCTAGTCTGATCGATCGAGCTAGATTACACACGAAACATTTAATTTCTTTGAACATAAATTTATGGTAGAGAAAAATGTGTTTTTAAGGTAGGGAGGAATTAAGTGGTTTAAGCCTCAAAGAACTGAAGAAAAACAACAATAAAAATTCTTGTGATTTTTTATTTTTACTTTTACTCATGAACTAGCTAATCACACGCGAGACATTCAATTTTTTAAAACATAAATTGATTATAGAGAAAAAAAATTGTGTGGATGTGGGTGTGGGGGTGGGTGGAGGAGTTAAGTAGTTTAAACTTCAAAGAACAGGAGAAAAAAAGACAAAAAGAATGGTCATAGTCATTTTTTTATTTTTATCTATTCATGAATTAGCTAATTACACACGAGACATTTAATTTCTTAGAACATAAATTTAGAGAAAAAAAGGTGAAAAAATTAAGTGGTAAGAAGAAAAACAATAACAAAAATTAAAGTCATTTTTTTAAACTAGTGATTAGTCTCATTGATTTAGCTAATCACACCTGAGACATTTGATTTTTTAGAACATACATTAATTTTGATAGAAAAAGGTAGAAAACATTAAATGGTTTAAGCCTCAAAAAGAGAAGAAGAAAACCAACACAAAAAATCATAGTATTTTTTTTGTTTACTCAGGATCTAGTCTAATCGATCTATCTAATCATATACGAGACATTCAATTTCTTATAACATAAATCCATGGTAGGAGAAAAAAATGATAACATTAATTAAGTGGTTTAAGCCAAAAAAAAAAAAAAAATCATAGTCATTTTTTTATTTTTGTTTACTCATTGATCTAGCTAATTAATCAATACACACGCTTAGACATTCAATTTTTTAATCAAAACATAAATTCATGTTAGAAAAAAAATATTAGTGAAACCCTAATCAAGTGGTTTAAGCTTCAAAGAAAAAAAGAAAAAAATAATAATCAAAATCATAATCATTTTCTATTTTTGTTTACTCATGATTTAGCTAATCATGTATAAGACATTCAATTTCATAGAACATAAATTCATGGTAAAAAAAGCTAAAAATTAATTTAAGTGACGATTAATTTAAGCCCTAAAAAAAGGGGGAGGGGAAATGAAATCGCGATTTTTCTTTATATGCTCTAGATCTACTCTGACCGATCTAATCATACACGAGATATTCAATTGTTTACAACATAAATTCATGTTAAAAAAATAAAAGTGATTAAAAGTACCTGAACTTGAAGCTTGTTTCATGGTGTTCCTTCCTGACATTTTTTTTTTTTTAGCTTAGTTAAAAGTATTTTATTTGGAGTTTAATGTTGGGGTTAACATTATATATAGTTCACTTTAAGTACATATTAGGAAAAACTTTTATAAGCATTTTTTTCCCCACAATTAGATAAAAACAAATTTTATTAATTAGGAGATCATCTTAATTTCATTTTGATCCTAGTTTTTTTTTTTCAAAATATATTTAACTGTTATGAACTATATTTGCTTGAATCGAAAATCTATCAAAAATAATTTTAACAATTATAGTATATTTTATTCTCTTTACAGTCTTCACTCTACAGGATTACACCAGATAATTTTTTTTTTGTTATTGTTGTTGTTATTATCTTTAAGCTTTAATTAATTATTATATGCACTTTTGGTGCATTTGAGTGTAAGTCTTCAAAAATTTAACAAATTATTAAAAACTAAACAATACAATTATCGGTATACTCCCTTAGTTCCTTTTTATTTGTTCATTTTTAAATTGACATACCTATAAAGAAAATAATTAATGAAGTAGTAAGTTTATCATTTTACTCCTATTAATTATGAAGTGGATGAGAAGTTCTACATTTTTCAAAGTAATTAGTCATCAAATTGAGGATATAATAGGTAAAAAAAATTGTTCTTTCTTGATTTGTCAAAATGAACAAATAATTAGGGACAACTATAAAGAAAAAACGGAAAAATAATTAGGGACGAAAAGAGTATTATGTTAAAGTCTTCAATACTAAGGGCCCAAAATTGTTAATTCAATGTTAAATATGCTTAACAAAATATCTAGAATTAGAATTTATCAATAATCGAGGGATCAAAAATATAATTTTTTTATAAATTTCCATGTAATCAAAAATTTGAAAAAAAAAAAAGTTCAAGTACATATCCTGCTTTGTGATTAAAACACCTGGTTAACACAAAACCCAAGATTTCATTGAAAGTGTATTTATATATGAAGCGTCCACTTGGGACTTCACTAGATATGTTGTTGTTGTTCTGTGTTATAAATAAACTATGATTGCCTACTCGCTTGCTATGGTTGTTCAGACTCTTCAAAATGTCACTAGATGCATGACAACGTATCAAATACAGGTACGACAACATTTAAGAAGATACTGAGTAACCATAGCTCAATTCTTTTCACAAGAAAGTGAGACTATAAGCATCATGCAACAGACACAAGGAAATTATACACAAACATTTATTTATTACACAAAACACAGGTAGCTTACTAGTACACAACATAAAGTTGTTAACACAGGTGGCTTATTATTACATAAACATAGAGTTCTTAACAAGGAAACTTAAAAACACAGACACACAAACTTGAAAACACAAACATACTGTTACTCCAGATAGAGTTTAAACGATAAAACATACTTAAAAACATTATTATTTCTGCTGGAATATATCGCAACACAACGCCACCTGCTTGTTCACACCATCAGTCTACTATCCCCACTGTCCAAATGGATAAGCAGGCACAACAGTTGAAGTAGAAGACTCAAAAGGGCTACCATCATTCCACTCCGCCATCTCAAAGTCCCTATAAATTTAGAGGCGGTAAAATCAATTCATCTTTCAGTAACGCTATTATTCATTTTCAAACTCATTCTGATACGATATATTTACCTGGAAGTTACCAAGGCAGCGGTAACAGGATCATAAAACAGCACATTTGGCGGGAAATACGGGTATGGATAACCCGGGATGGGTTCAATAGGATGGGATACAGCGAGTGGAGTGACAGTTAATTCACTCACTGGATTATATTCACGATACCTGTTGAGGTATTGGGCTAAAAGCCTAGCATGGATAGTCAGGCCCATATTGATCATGGCCCAAAGCATATCCTCAGCTGTCACAGTCTTTCGTCGCTCCATATTGCAACGTTCCTTAGCCTTTTTTGTGATACGATTGATATAGTAGCTCCCTAATTTTTGGACAGACTCTTTCGATCCATCGTTGATTTTCGCGTTCGTTGGAAGAATACTACGCATGATTCTCGTCACGTTCGCCATCGGGAGTTGCACTTCCAACAGACGTTGAGCTAGCTGATCCACCCCTGTGTTGACGTTGGTCATGTTGTTTGCACCTTGTATACAAAAAAAATAGTGTATATAAGCTTACAATATTTTAGCTATATATGGGCTTAAGATAAAGGAAAATGTTAAATGGATCATATATATTGCTCTAGATTAGTATTTAAGATTAAAAAATGAAAAGAAAAATTATATTTAAGAAGCGTGTGTACACTTGCTTGAAGATAACACGTGATACCAATTGAGTTTTTAGAAAAATTCTCGTAAACTGTTAAATTCACGCGCTATCTTCAAGCAAGTGTACACGCGCCTCTTTGATATTTTGTTGTTGTGCTCGTATAGATAAGTTGAAACGTGATCGTTGACATGAAACAAGAATCTTAGATCATACAAGTAATAAAAGTACTATAAAGAATTCCGACCGAATACGTTAATTTAGTACGAAATTAAATTAAATTAAATTTAAGCATGATAAAGTATAGAAAAGAATCTCGACATTGTAAATTATTACCATACGGAGATAAAATCAATTTAAATATTATCATTTTATGTTAATAAAGGAAGAAAAAGAATATCAATTAATTAATAAATTAACATAGCACAAAACTAAAATCAATATAAACATCAATATATCATATATAGAATTTAGTTTTCTCCGTTTCTTTCTCATTTGCTTTTTATCTTTTTTTTTCTAAGAATTATGTGATGTTAAATTTTTTTTCATTCGGTGTCTCAAGTCAAGTTAAAGTTTCTGCTAAACTTAAATTAAATATTGTTAGGCCTTTTCAGAGTGACGCTCCCAGTAATGACAAAAATTTAGTCTTTCTTATCTTAACTTCATGTTTAAGAAGCTGTTTTTGTTTGTTTAGTAAGAAAAAGACGAAAAAAGTAACTGAAACAAAGACTTTCATAAGCATCCCAAGAATACAAACAAATAGTTTTTTTTTTGTAAAAAATAATCATAAAATAAAAGAAATATTTAAACATTACTGTAGAAAACATGAATCTTGTGGTTCTTCAAAGCCAAAAAAGAAAATAAAAAAAAATGAACACACCTTTTGATAATATTGTTGATGAAACAATGTTTTTATGGTTTATAAAGTTAGAAAAAGAAAATTACAAGACTTTCAATTTTTGAAAGGTAAATTCATGAGAAAAAATGTTAACAAATCACAAGAATTTGGTATATTGATCAACACATAGAAAATTATCAATAAGAAATTTTTTAGCGGTAGAATAAAAGAAAAGTTAGTAGAAAAAAAGAAGTATTGAACCGCTTGACGATATCATGATCTAGTCATGAGACACTAAATTTTTGTAAAGTGAAATTTGTTAGAAAAAAAAGAGTTTTCTTTTTATATATGATCAACACAACATATACAAAATTCAATCTGCTTTTTTTTTTTTTTAATAAAATAAAATCATATAGAATTATCAATACAAAATTTATTAGGGCAGAAAACTAGAAAATTAAGCGGTTTAGGCAAAAAAAAAAAAAAAAAGCAACCACCATCATTTTCATTTTTTTTAAAAAAAATTTAACTCAGATTTGATATGCAGGTCGATACATTCATAAGACGTTAAATTTTTGAAAAATAAAATCAGATAAGAAAAAGGTGAATAGATTATAAAAACTTGAAAATGATATACACACAATACATATCAAATTCAACCTTTTTTTCTTGGTCATGAAAACAAAATTATCAAGTTAATTAAATCTTAAATCGTAGAAAACAAGAAAATAAAGTGTTAGGGCAAAACAACACCAACACTGCTAGTATTTTATTTTCGGTCTCACCGATCGATCTTTAGAACATAAATTCATGATCGAAGGAAAGAGTGAAAAAATTATCTGAACTTGAAGAAAAAAACAAGAAAATTAAGTGGTTTAGGCCGAAAAAAAAGAAGAGAAAAAATGCAACCACAACCATTATCATTTTTTTTTTGAAAATTAAGTAGTCATTTGATTTACAGGTTGATACATTGATAAGACGTTGAATCTTTTGAAAAGATAAAATCAAGTAGGAAAAAGTGAAATGATTATAAAAATTTGAGAAGTGATATACACACAACCTACAAAATTCAATATTTTTTTGGTCATGTAAACAAAATTACCAAGTTAATTAAATCTTAAATCGCAGAAAACAAGAAAATGAAGTGTTTAAACAAATCAACAACAACAACATCGCTGATTTTTTATGTAGTCTCATAAATCGATCTAATCATACACGAGACGTTCAATGTTTTTGAAGCATAAACTGACAATAGAAGAAAAGAGTGAAAAAATTACCTGAAGTTGGAGCATAATCCATATTTTTTCTTTCACTCAGTTTTCCAACTTCAGTACTTTCAATTTATTTTAGTCTTTTTATAGTTGTGAGTGATGTGGTTTCAGTACTTAAGTTTATATGATCTCTTATTAATATCTTTTTCTTCCACGTAGAAAATTTTATTTCATTTTAGTTTAATTTTATTTATTCATTTTTAATCATACCTCATTTTCACCTTTTCTATGTTCTTTAATTTACTCATTTTCTTACGTAGATATTTTAAATTTATTTTAGTTTTCTTATAGTTGTGAGTGGTGTGATTTCAATTGTTACTGAATAATTAAGTTTATATAATTCCTTATTAACAAACTTTTTCTTCCACCTGGATAATTTAATTTAATTTAATTTAATTTTAATCATACCCCACTTTCACTTTTTTTTATGTTCTTTTGTGTTCTTTAATTTACTCATTTTCTTAAGGTATGTATTTTCAATTTATTTTAGTCTTTTTATGATTATGAGTGGTGTGATTTCAGTTGTTACTCAGTACTTAAGTTAATATAATCCCTTATTAGTAACTTTTTCTTCCATTAGGATAATTTTATTTTAATTTAATTTATTTATTTTTAATCATACCCCACTTTCATTTTTTTTTGTTTCTTTTGGTGGTTTTTAATTTGTTATATTCTGCATGTTTACTAAATAGTGACACCAAGGCAATAAAAACGTCCTTCCAAAATGAATAATGAGATTATTTCCTGAATTTGCTCAAACTTTTTTTTCTCCATATATGCAAAGAAAACCCTTATCTCAAATTATTTTTAATTTGGATTTCGAGACCGATTGATGTTTGATATACATTTTAAAGTTTTAATTGATTTTGATTCTGTTTGATATGACGAATGATGTTTTTCAAGAAAAATATTTTTTAGGAAAATAAGTGAGTTTTCTTACTTATTTTCTTAAGTTTAATAGGTAAGCGAATATAATATTATCTTAAAGCGTTTAATCTAGACAAATCCTACAAAATGTGGAGGAGGGGTCACTGCATGGGGGTGGGTGAATTAATGAGGTGGGTCGGAGGTAAAGAGGTATAATCGGTGCTAAATGTAACTTGCGGAACTTGTTTTTCTATTTTCACTGGAAAAAATATTTTCTTCATTTTAAAAAAAATATTTTCTTAAAGAAATAATTTTAAAAAATTATATTAATCAAACATGATTAATTTTTTTGAAATAATTTTTTTGAGTTAAATTACACCACTTATATTTAGTTTACATGGAGTTTAAAAGTTAACAAGCTTCTAAAAAAGTAATATTAACATCATATCATTAAGAACGACTTAACTGAACGATTTGTATTATTTTATGCTAGATTAACTTAACATGTTAAAATTCTCGATAATATAGGTTAAAATAGTACGGACGTAAAAATAACTTAAAAATCATTGCGTGTCATTATCAAACATTGACCGTACAAATTAATATATTGTGGAGTTCACGCTCTTAAAACAAGTTACATACACGCGCCCCGATTTTTTCTTATGGTGTGCTCATGTAAATAATTTGAAAACCTAATCGTTGACATGAAGCAAGAATCTCAATTATATAAATTAATAAAGTATAGGGAAAAAATCGTGATCGTATAAATTAATTAAGTACCTATGAAATAAAATCAAAGTCAATTTAAATATAAGTACATTAATTATTAAGTACATATAAAGACATAAAAATCGATATGCAAAATAAAATCATAAATTTTAAACATCAATACTCTAAATTAAAAAGTTGATCATACAGATTAACTAAGTCATATTTAAACATCAGTAATGTAGAATTAAAGGTTCATAAAAGAAAATATATTTAAGTTAAGATTTAAACATTGTTTGCCCTTAATCTAAATTATTTTTTACATTATTAAATTATTCAAAAAAAAAAAGTTAATACTTATAGATAAACCATATTAAATGTAGAATTTGATGTTTTATTAGAAAGAAATAAGACAGATTACTAGCTAAAATAGGTAATATAAGTTTGAATGATGTAAATATTATTTAAACTATCGATGTATTTATTACTTAAACTTTGATTATCTCTTCTATTTCAACTTTTAGTACTAATTTTCTTTATCTTACCTAGTTTTTCATGATTTTATTCATTTCATATCATGTAATGAAAAATAGGAGATTTCTCAAAAAATAATAATTTATAAATTAAAGGTAACGAACAAATCTACATACACCTTGTTCTTTTTAAATTTCACTTGAGTATCTTATAATTTATGAGGTTTCTATATTTATGGAAAACATACAACATATAAAATTCAAATAGTATGTTTAAACAAAACTTTAGCTTTATCTTATAATTTGATATTACAATTCCATATTATGATTTTAAATTATAATTTCATTACTCAGTTTTCTCCGGAAATTAATTTTCTAAAGCTAGTCAAAGGTATCTTTCTTCTCATACCTTTTTTTTCCTAAATCAAATAAATGCCAAAATATTAGTTTTCCTAATTTAACTTTTTGTTTAAGATAATGTTTTTAAAGTAAAAGACGGAAAAAAAAAATGAAACAAAGACTTTGAAGTTATTTTGAATCCCAAGAAGAAAAGGTTGAAATAGTTTCAACAAAAAGAAAAGAAAAACTCAAACGGAACTACATAAAACAAAAATTTAATACGTAGATTGTACTGTAGTATTTTAATAAATTTAATATTTAAATATATTATATTATTTTTCATCGTTATATAATTTCACACTTTCATATTTTTAAAAATGATAATACAAAAAAAGTAAGGACACGGATAAAACTACTATGAAAAGATCCATAATGACACAGATTTATAATTTGAATGATAATATTATTTTGTGTCATTATATAATAACACTGATTCATAATTAAATGGTAAATATTGGTCTATGTCATTACATAATGACACAGTTCCATAATTTGAATAATCAATATCATTCTCCGATATTATATAATGACATAGATTCATAATTTGAACTATAAATATTGTTTTAATTTCCAGCATTACATAATGACACATGCTTCAGAGGTGTATCCAACATTTCGACAAGATGGGTGCACAATTACGAAAAATGCATCTTAAATATAAATTTGATCAATTTGATTTTTAGATTCTTAATATGAATCATAGGTTCATAATATGACCATTAAATTTTAAAAATTATAGATCCAAAATATATAATACTACTAGTTTTAAATTTAAATATGCACATTTGATTTGATTATATAAACATTAAATTTTTTAGGAATTTTCAATGTAAAGCACTTAAATTTTTGTAAAGATTAAAAGAAAAAAATAAAACAAAGACTAGTCGAAACACCAAAAGTGTAACGGATAATCACTTAGAGATCATATGTTACTCAAAAAGATAAGATAGATATAAGATTTAAAATTCTATTCTCACTTAGAGAGGTGCACCCAACCACATCGTATTATTATATGATACTTTAAAGGTGGGTTCACACATCTATAGTTAAATATTTTTTTAAAATATAGCACTACTATATATGATATAGAAAGGGTAGCGTGAATTCACGAGAACCCGCTGCACCCTTCTAGATACGCCTATGAGATTCATAATTTCAATGATAAATATCGTTCTCTGTTATTACTTAATGACACAGATTCATAACTTGAATGATAAATATTCTACTAGATAAAATTAGGGTATGAGGTAAAGCTACCATGAAAAGATAGGATAAAAGATGAAATATGATTATTAAGAAAATAGTAAAGTAACGATGCAATCACACGCCAAACCGCTCGCTACATAAAATAGTTATTTTCATTGTTACCTAACAATGAATTCAAACGACATAATAACCAAGAATCAAATCAAACCAAACATTAGTAGAATACAATCACCCAAACGAGGTGTTTTAATACTTAATAATTCAATTTTCAGTTATTAGCTAGTTGTTTTTGGACTTGTCTTCATGAGTAGAAAAACGAATAACAGCTTTAGCTCCTTCAGACATGGCATGCTTAGCTAGTTGTCCTGGCAACTCCATTTTCACAGCTCTATGCATGTCCATAGACGCCAACGTTGTTCGTTCCGAGTACTTCAATAATGATTTTGATGTGTCTACGTTTTTCTCAGCCATGTCTTGCATGAAATGGTTCAATATATCCATTGATCTTAATGATATTTCCAACTTTGGATTCACTTCTTTCATAACCTTGTATATGTACCTCTCATATCCCACAACTTTGCTTCTCTTTTTCTTGCCTTTGCTCATGCAAAATTATCAAAAAATAAGAAAATTAAGTGGTTAATACCTAATTAGGCAAAATAACAACAATAAGAAGATTATTTTTTTTATATTTATTTACTCATGATCTAGTCTGATAGATCTAGCTAGATTACACATGAAGCATTTAATTTCTTTGAACATAAATTTATGGTAGACAAATAAAGTGTGTGCGGGGTGGGTTGGGGGTTGGGGTGGGGCGGGAGGAGTAATTAAGTGGTTTAAGCCTCAACGAACAGAAGAAAAACAACAATAATGAAAGTAATAGTCATTTTTTATTTTATTTACTCATGAATTAGCTCATCACACGAGACATTCAATTTCTTAGAATATAAATATGTGGGTGGGTGGGTGGGGGGTTGGGAGTTTGGGGGTAGATAGTTAAGTGGTTTAGGCCTCGAAGAACAGAAAAAGAAAACAACAATGAAAATTATATTTACTTTTATTTACTCATGAACTAGCCAACCATACACAATACATTCAATTTCTTAGAACATAAATTCATGATAAATAAGACTGGTGAAAATATCAAGTGGTGGTAAGAAGAAAAACTAGGAAAATCATATATAATATTTTTTAAAACTCTCGATTTAGTTTTAATGATTTACATAATGACACACGAGACATTTAATTTCTTAGGACATACATTAATTAAGTTTAAAAAAATGATAAAACTTAAATAGTTTAAGCCTCAAAAAAAGAGAAGAAGAAAATCAACAAATCATAGTAATTTTTTAATTTACTCGTGATCTGATGTAATCGATATACCTAATCATGCACTAGATATTTAAATTCTTAAAACATAAATCCATGGTATATACAAAAAATAGTGATAACATTAATAAAGTGTTTAAGCCTTAAAAGGGAATAAAAAAACATCAATGAAAATCATAGCCATTTTTCATTTTTGTTTACTAATTGATCTAGCTAATCATGACAGTTTTTTTGTATTCATATTATAGTTCACTTAAGTTTATATTAGAAAAAACTTTTATAAGCACTTATTTTTTTCATAATTAGATAAAAATAAATTTTATTAATTAGGAGATAACCTTACTCTATGTTGATATTGGTGTTGTTTGCACCTTACATACCAAAAAAAATTAAGATAAAGGAAAATGTTAATTGGATCATATATGACTCAATCAATATGAGTATTAAAATGATAGTAGGACATAATTAATTTTTTGACATGAAGTATATTATATATATGTATGAGATATTTGCTCTAGATTAGTACTTGAGATTACAACATAAAAGAAATAATCATATTTAAGAAGCGTGTTTACACTTGCTTTAAGATAACGTGTATGTAATACAAATTGAGTTTTTTTAAAAATTATCGTAAATCGTTAAATCGAATGGTTCACGCGTTATCTTCAAGCAAGTGTATACTCGCGCCTCTGATTTTTTGGTTGAAGTGCTCGTATAGATAATTTGAAACGTGATGATTGACCTGAAGTAAGAATCTTATATCGGTACTATAAAGAATTCCGACCGAATATGTTAATTTGGTACGAAATCAAATTCAATTTAAATATAATAAAGTATAGAAAAGAATCTCGATAATGTAAATTAATATACTACGAGATAAAATCAATTTAAATATCACCACATTATGTTAATAAAGTATGAAAAAGAATCGCAGATTAATAAATTAATATGGCAATATGCTAAATTGAAAGGCTGATCAGTGATCATATATAAAATTTAGTTTTCTCCGTTTCTCTCTCATTTGCCTTTTTTTCCCAAGAATTATGTGATATTAATTTGTTTTAGCCACGTTGAAGTTTTTGCTAAATTTAAATTACATATTATTAGGCCTATTCAGAGTGACGCTCGCAAGTAATGTCAAAAATTTAGTCTTTCTAATCTCAACTTTATGTTTAAGAGGCATTTTTCTGTTTGTTTAGTAAAAAAAGATGAAAAAAGTAATTGAAATAAAGACTTTAATAAGGCTCCCAAGAATACAAGCAAATAGTTTTTTTAAAAGAAAAAAACATAAAATAAAAGAAATAAAATGTTACGGTAGAAAATGTGAATCTTGTGGTTCTTCAAAGCAACAATAAAAATAAAATAAAATAAAATAAAATAGAAAAAATGAACACACGTTTTGATAATATTGTTCATGAAATAATTTTTTTAGGTTATGGTTTAGAAAATTAGAAAAAGGAAATTACAAAACTTTCAATTTTTGAAGGTAAATTCATGAGAAAAAATGTTAACAAATCACAAAAATTTGGTATATTGAATCAACACATACAAAATTATCAATAAGAATTTTTTTAGCTGTAGAATAGAAGAAAATTTAGTGATTTAGACGTGGTAAATAAATAAATAAATGGCAATCATAGTTGATTTTATTTATTTACTCATAATTTGGTTTAGTGGTTTGATTGATCACATTGATAGATATTAAATTTTGAAAAGGTAAAATTCACAAAATAGGAAAAGAAGAAATAATTTGATAAATGATTAAACACACGATAAGAAGAAAAAATAGCAACGAAAAATGTAGTTAATAGAAAAAAAAGAAATATTGAACCTCTTGACGATAATAAAAGGGAGACTGTTTTTTCATTTACTCATGATCTAATCATGAGACACTAAATAAATTTTTGTAAAGTAAAATTTATTAGAAAAAATAAGATTTTTTTTATATATGATCTACACAACATATACAAAATTCAACCTTATTCCTTTTTTCCCCTTCTCACTTTTTTTTTAAAAAAAGTAAGAATTAAATCATATAGAATTATCTATCCAAAATTTATTAGGGCAGAACACAAGAAAATTAATTGGTTTAGGTCGGAAAAAAAAGGAAAAAAAGAACCACAATCATAATCATTTTTTAAAAAAAAATTAACTCAGATTTGATATATAGATCGATATACATTCATAACACATTAAATTTTTGAAAAACTAAAACAGGTAAGAAAAAGGTGAATAGATTATAAAAATTTGAAAAATTATATACACACAACACATACCAAATTCAACCTTTTTTCTTGGTCATGGAAACAAAAGTATAAAGTTAATTAAACCTTATATTGTAGAAAACAAGAAAATGAAGTGTTAAGGCAAAACAACACCAACACTGTTAATATTTTATTTAGTCTCATTGATCGATCTAATCACATATGAGACATTCAGCTTTCTTAGAACATAAATTCATGATCATTGGAAAGAGTAAAAAAATTATCTGAACTTGAAGAAGAAAACAAGAAAATCAAGTGATTTAGGCCGGAAAAAAAAATAAGAGAAAAAATGCAACCACAATCATTATCATTCTTTTAAAAAAAATAAGTCATCATTTGATTTGCAGGTTCATACATTGGTAAGACATTGAGTTTTTGAAAAGATAAAACATAGTAGGAAAAAAGTAAAATGATATACACACAACACATACAAAATTCAATATTTTTTTGGTCATGTAAATAAAATTACCAAGTCAATTAAACCTTAAATTGCAGAAAACAAGAAAATGAAGTGTTTAGGCAAATCAATAGTAACGACACCATTAATTTTTTATTTAGTCTAATCGATTAAACTAATCACATGCGAGATATTCAATTTTTTTGAAACATAAATTCGCGATAGATGAAAAGAGTGAAAAAATTTCATGAAGTTTGGAGCGTGATTCATGTTTTTTTTTCCACTCATTTTCTTAATAGGTGTTTTCAATTTATTTTAGTGTTTTTTTATAGTTGTGAGTGATGTGATTTCAGTTGTACCTCAATACTTGAGTTATATAATCCCTTATTAACAACTTTTTATTCCACTTAGATATTTTATTTATTTTTATTTATTTTTAATCATACCCCACTTCATTTTCTTAACTTAGGCATTTTCATTTTATTTTAGTCTTTTTATAGTTGTAAGTGGTGTGATTTCAGTTGTTACTCCGTACTTTGAATTTATATAATCCCTTATTTAACTTTTTCTTCCACCTGAGCAATTTTATTTTTATTATTTATTTTTAATCATACCCAACTTTCACTTTTTTTATGTTTCTTTGGTGTTTTTTTAATTTGTTACGTTCTATATGTTTACTAAATAGTGATATCAAGACAATAAAAACGTCCTTCCAAAATGAATAATGATATTATTTCCTGAATTTACTCAAACTTTTTTTTTTGCATAGATGCAAAGAAAACCCTTATCTAAATTATTTTTTATTTGAATTTCGAGGCTGATCGGTGTTTGATATACAATTTAGAGTCTCGAGATTCGCGTTGTATAATGCTTATTAATTAAAGGAAAAAATGCTCCACATTAGGAATTTCTTATCATTCTCATGTTCAGATGTCGAATCTTAGACCTCTTATTAGAATAAAATTAAGGATTATATGAACAACGACGTAGCCATAAATAATAAAGGGTGTGGTCGGTTGAATATCTCTCGCTGAAAAATTATATATTGTGTTAGTAAAAAATAATACCAAGGGTTTCTGTTCAATATGACGAATGATGTTTTTCAAGAAAAATGTTTATTAGGAAATTAAGTGAGTTTTCTTACTTATTTTCTTAAAATTGATACGTAAGTGAATATAATATTATCTTAATTAAAGCATTTAATCTAGACAAATCCTATGAAATGTGGAAGTGGGGGTCGGTGTATTGGGGGGTGGGGTGAATCGATGAGGTGCATCAGAGGGTGAGAAAGTATAATCAGTGTTGAATGAAACTTGCGGAACTTGTATTTCCTATTTCTCTAGGAAAACTATGTTCTTCATTTTAAAAATAAATGTTTTCTTAGAAAAATATTTTTTGAAAATAATATGATCAATAAAATATGATTATTTTTTAAAAAATATTTTTTTTCGTACTAAACACAACTTAAATATACATGCGCCACATGTGCATCTCCACGAGAATTTAGCGATAAAACAAGTGATTATTAGGAAACCAGATCTTATACTTCATATAATTCAAGAATTGAAGTGTTAGTATAATTACTAAATTCTATACACCAAATTTAGATGTTAATAAACTTTTGGATCCAATATATATTATAATATGAGTTACTCTATTGTACATTGATCTTCCTCAATTAGGTAAAGAGATTATTTTCGATTAAAGAAAACTAATATATTTAATTTACATGGAGTTTAAAAGTTAATAAGCTTCTAAAAAAGTTGCATTCGTATTTTATTTAACATCATATACAATTTACATGGAGTTTAAAAGTTAATAAGCTTCTAAAAAAGTTGCATTCATATTTTATTTAACATCATATACAATTTAAGAACTGAACAATTTGTATTATCATCATGCTAGGTTAACTTAATGTGTAACAATTCTCGATAATATAAGTTAAAATAGTATGTACGAAGTGAAAACAACTTAAGAATCAGTATGTGTTATTACTAAACAATTGACATTAAGTTAATAAAGACGTAAAAATCAGTACGCAAAATAAAATCATATATTTCAACATCAATACTCTAAATTAAAAAGTTGATCATACAGATTAACTAAGTCATATTTAAACATCAGTAATATAGAATTAAAGGCTCATAAAAGAAAACATATTCGATATGAAAACTTAAAAGGTCATACGTATTAGGACTTTGGAGTAAAATTGAGGATTTTTCAAAAATAATTTTTTTATAAATTAAAAAGATGATGATTAAATTTGTGTACACCTTAGTCTTTTTAAATTTCACTAGAAGATTTTGCAACTTATAGGATTTCTATATTTATAAAAAATTATAAAACATATTAAATCTAAATTCTATATTCAAATAAAACTTCAGCTTTATTTTATAACTTTATATTACAATTCCTAAAATTTCATTACTTAGTTTTCTCCGGAAATTAATTTTCTAAGGATAGTCAAAGGCATCTTTCTTCTCAATTTGTCTTATAACCTTTTTTTCATAAATCAAATAAATGACAAAATATTAGTTTTTCTAATTTAACCTTTTGTTTAAGATATTGTTTTTAAAGTAAAAGAGGAAAAAAAGAAACTGAAATAAAGACTTTGAAGTTATTCAGAATCCCAAGAAGAAAAGGCTGAAATAGTTTTAAACAAAAAGAAAAGAAAAACTCAAATGTAACTACATAAAACAACAAATTAACACGTAGATCGTACCGTATAATTATAATTAATACAATATTTGAATAATATTATAAATTTTTTATCGTTATATAATGTCATACATTCATATTTTTAAAATGATAAACCTACAAAAACAAAGGATACGGATAGAGCAACTACGTTATTTGAATGACAAATATTCTACAAGATAAAAGTAGGGTATGAAAAGGTAAAAGCTACAATGAAAAGATAGGATAAAAGATGAAATAGGATTATTAAGGAAATAGTAAAGTAACGAAGCGATCACACAAAATCTCTCGTTATATAAACCAGATCTTTTCATTGTTACCTAATAATGAATTCAAACGACATAACCAACAATCAAATATCAAACCGAACATTATTACAATACAACCACCCAAACAAGGTGTTTTAATACTTAATAATTCAAATTAAGTTCAATTTTCACTTATTAGCTAGTCGTTTTTGAACTTGTCTTCATGAGTAGAAAAACGAATAACAGCTTTAGCTCCTTCAGACATGGCATGTTTAACTAGTTGTCCTGGCAACTCCATTTTCACAGCTCTGTGCATGTCCATAGACGTCAACGTTGCTCGTCCCGAGTACTTCAACAATGATTTTGATGTGTCTACGATTTTCTCAGCCATGTCTTGCATGAAATGGTTCAATATAACCAATGATCTTAATGATATTTCCAACTTTGGATTCACTTCTTTCATAACCTTGTATATGTACCTCTCATATCCCACAACTTTGCTTCTCTTGTTCGTGTTCGTGTTCTTGTTCTTGCTCTTGCTCTTGCTCTTGCCTTTGCTCATGCAAAATTATCAACAAAAAAAAGATAAATATTAGTCTCAAGAAACAAGAAAATTAAGTGGTTAATACCTAATTTAGGCAAAATAACAATTATAAGACTATTTTTTTACCTCATGATCTAGTCTGATGGATCGAGCTAGATTACACACGAAACATTTAATTTCTTTGAACATAAATTTATGGTAGAGAAAAATGTGTTTTTAAGGTAGGGAGGAATTAAGTGGTTTAAGCCTTAAAGAACTGAAGAAAAACAACAATAAAAAATCTTGTGATTTTTTATTTTTACTTTTACTCATGAACTAGCTAATCACACGCGAGACATTCAATTTTTTAAAACATAAATTGATGATAGAGAAAAAAAATTGTGTGGGTGTGGGTGTGGGTGGAGGAGTTAAGTAGTTTAAACTTCAAAGAACAGGAGAAAAAAAGACAAAAATAATGGTCATAGTCATTTTTTTTATTTTTATCTATTCATGAATTAGCTAATTACACACGAGACATTTAATTTCTTAGAACATAAATTTAGAGAAAAAAAGGTGAAAAAATTAAGTGGTAAGAAGAAAAACAATAACAAAAATTAAAGTCATTTTTTTAAACTAGTGATTAGTCTCATTGATTTAGCTAATCACACCTGAGACATTTGATTTTTTAGAACATACATTAATTTTGATAGAAAAAGATAGAAAACACTAAATGGTTTAAGCCTCAAAAAGAGAAGAAGAAAACCAACACAAAAAATCATAGTATTTTTTTTGTTTACTCAGGATCTAGTCTAATCGATCTATCTAATCATATACGAGACATTCAATTTCTTATAAATAAATCCATAGTAGGAGAAAAAAATAATAAAAACATAAATCATAGTCATTTTTTTATTTTTGTTTACTCATTGATCTAGCTAATTAATTAATCAATACACACGCTTAGACATTTAATTTTTTAATCAAAACATAAATTCATGGTAGAAAAAAAATATTAGTGAAACCCTAATCAAGTGGTTTAAGCTTCAAAGAGAAAAAGAAAAAAATAATAATCAAAATCATAATCATTTTCTATTTTTGTTTACTCATGATTTAGCTAATCATGTATAAGACATTCAATTTCATAGAACATAAATTCATGGTAAAAAAAAGCTAAAAATTAATTTAAGTGACGATTAATTTAAGCCCTAAAAAAAGGGGGAGGGGAAATGAAATCGCGATTTTTCTTTATATGCTCTAGATCTACTCTGACCGATCTAATCATACACGAGATATTCAATTGTTTACAACATAAATTCATGTTAAAAAAATAAAAGTGATTAAAAGTACCTGAACTTGAAGCTTGTTTCATGGTGTTCCTTCCTGACATTTTTTTTTTTTTAGCTTAGTTAAAAGTATTTTATTTGGAGTTTAATGTTGGGGTTAACATTATATATAGTTCACTTTAAGTACATATTAGGAAAAACTTTTATAAGCATTTTTTTTCCCACAATTAGATAAAAACAAATTTTATTAATTAGGAGATCATCTTAATTTCATTTTGATCCTAGTTTTTTTTTTTCAAAATATATTTAACTGTTATGAACTATATTTGCTTGAATCGAAAATCTATCAAAAATAATTTCAACAATTATAGTATATTTTATTCTCTTTACAGTCTTCACTCTACAGGATTACACCAGATAATTTTTTTTTGTTATTGTTGTTGTTATTATCTTGAAGCTTTAATTAATTATTATATGCACTTTTGGTGCATTTGAGTGTAAGTCTTCAAAAATTTAACAAATTATTAAAAACTAAACAATACAATTATCGGTATACTCCCTTAGTTCCTTTTTATTTGTTCATTTTTAAATTGACATACCTATAAAGAAAATAATTAATGAAGTAGTAAGTTTATCATTTTACTCCTATTAATTATGAAGTGGATGAGAAGTTCTACATTTTTCAAAGTAATTAGTCATCAAATTGAGGATATAATAGGTAAAAAAAATTGTTCTTTCTTGATTTGTCAAAATGAACAAAGAATTAGGGACAACTATAAAGAAAAAACGGAAAAATAATTAGGGACGAAAAGAGTATTATGTTAAAGTCTTCAATACTAAGGGCCCAAAATTGTTAATTCAATGTTAAATATGCTTAACAAAATATCTAGAATTAGAATTTATCAATAATTGAGGGATCAAAATATAATTTTTTTTATAAATTTCCATGTAATCAAATGGGAGCCATTTGACATGCCCAAACAAAACCATTTGTAAGTCACTTCAAGGACCAGTGGCGGATCCAGGATTTAAAGGTTGTGGGTGGTCACTTCCTTTAACATAAACTTGTTAGCAATCACAAACGATAAATGTATACTAATTCAAACTCTTTAATAAAAAAAGTAAATGTATACTAACTCAAACTTTTTAATAAAAAAAGTAAAAAAAATAAAAACGATCAATATTATCATTATAAAAAAATAACCTCTACTTACAAGTCACAATGACCTACTACTAATTGGTCAAGTCATAATTGTGCTCGACGACTTTTCATATGTTGAAAACGATAAATAATTGCATCATTACTTACATTTACGAATATCTTACGCTCTACATTTCAAAAGTATTCAAAAAATATATTTTTAATCTAAAGTCTAAACCTATTTATCAAGTAACAAAAATATTATGTGGAATCTATTTTAAAAATTAAGACTTAAGAGTACCATCCATAAGTAATGTAAATCTCAAAACCTAATTTCCCAAACTCTTTTTTTTTCCATTAATTAACTTTAATCAAACATCAAATTTTATTACCTTACTTTTGTATTTTGATTTTGAAAAGAAAATAGGTTGAAGTTTGTTGTTGGGCAGTTGCGCTGACGGTTTTCTCTTTGAAACAAGAAGAAGAAGACGAATGAATGACTTCGTAGTTTGCTAAAAGAAATAATCCCACAAAAGTGAGCAGTGCAAAAGGTTTTAAAGCATAGAAAAAGTTAAAAATAAAAAAGAAAGAAAAACTATGCTACCTAAACTAATTAAGAACAGGAAAAGTCAAAACAAGTAAGAATAAGAAAAGTCAAAACAAGTACAAAATTGAGAGTTAAATAAGCCCTTAATTAGAAAAAGAAAAAAAATCGTAAAATTCGTTGGATTTTTTTTTTTTAAAAAAAGAAGAGTTTAAAAAAGGTGTAAAATTCGCTGGAAAAAATCTAAGAAAAGAGATGCTGCTGGCGGGATTCGAACCCTCGCTAGTGGTTCCGCACGCCTCTTAATGCAGGGTTTAAACCAGCTCACCCACAACTGCTTTTGTTCTATGGGTGCTCAGTTAAATTATAATAACATATGTATCATATTTTCTATATATATACACAAAAAATTCGAAAATCAATGGGTGCTCGAGCACCCGCGTCTGGCTTACTGGGTCCGCCCCTGTCAAGGACATTTGAGGTTGAGGGAAGGAAGGGGGGCTTGTGATGCCCCTAAAGCACCTGGTTAACGATTTTATAAAACCCAAGATTTCATTGAAAGTGTATTTATATATGAAGCGTCACTCGGGACTTCACTAGATATGTTGTTGTTCTGTGTTATAAATAAACTATGATTGCCTACTCGCTTGCTATGGTTGTTCAGACTCTTCAAAATGTCACTAGATGCATGACAACGTATCAAATACAGGTACGACAACATTTAAGAAAGAGTCTGAGTAACCATAGCTCAATTCTTTTCACAAGAAAGTGAGACTATAAGCATCATACAACAACACAAGGAAATTATACACAAACATTTATTTATTACACAAAACACAGGTAGCTTACTAGTACACAACATAAAGTTGTTAACACAGGTGGCTTATTATTACATAAACATAGAGTTCTTAACAAGGAAACTTGAAAACACAGACACACAAACTTGAAAACACAAACATACTGTTACTCCAGATAGAGTTTAAAACATACTTAAAAACATTATTATTCCAGCTGGAATATATCGCAACACAAAGCCACCTGCTTGTTCACATCATCAGTCTACTATCCACACCGTCCAAATGGATAAGCAGGCACAACAGTTGAAGTAGAAGACTCAAAAGGGCTACCATCATTCCTCTCCGCCATCTCAAAGTCCCTATAAATTTAGAGGCGGTAAAATCAATTCATCTTTCAGTAACGCTATTATTCATTTTCAAACTCATTCTGATACGATATATTTACCTGGAAGTTACCAAGGCAGCGGTAACAGGATCATAAAACAGCACATTTGGCGGGAAATACGGGTATGGATAACCCGGGATGGGTTCAATAGGATGGGATGCAGCGAGTGGAGTGACAGTTAATTCACAGTTGGGCTTGGGCACGTTGTAATAACTCACTGGATTATATTCACGATACCTGTTGAGGTATTGGGCTAAAAGCCTAGCATGGATAGTCAGGCCCATATTGATCATGGCCCAAAGCATATCCTCAGATGTCACAATCTTTCGTCGCTCCATATTGCAACGTTCCTTAGCCTTTTTTGTGATACGATTGATATAGTAGCTCCCTAATTTTTGGACAGACTCTTTCGATCCATCGTTGATTTTTGCGTTCGTTGGAAGAATACTACGCATGATTCTCGTCACGTTCGCCATCGGGAGTTGCACTTCCAACAGACGTTGAGCTAGCTGATCCACCCCTGTGTTGACGTTGGTCATGTTGTTTGCACCTTGTATACAAAAAGAAATAGTGTATATAAGCTTACAATATTTTAGCTATATATGGGCTTAAGATAAAGGAAAATGTTAAATGGATCATATATATATATATATATATATATATATATATATATATATATATATATATATATGATATTTGCTCTAGATTAGTATTTAATGTTAAAATATGGAAAAAAAATATATTTAAGAAGCGTGTGTACACTTGCTTGAAGATAACGCAAATATATAGAATTGAGTTTTCTCCGTTTCTTTCTCATTTACTTTTTATCTTTTTTTTTTCAAGAATTATGTGATGTTAATTTTTTTTTTTTCATTCGGTGTCTCAAGTCAAGTTAAAGTTTCTACTAAACTTAAATTACATATTGTTAGGCCTTTTCAGAGTGACGCTCCCAGTAATGACAAAAATTTAGTCTTTCTAATCTTAACTCATGTTTAAGAGGCTGTTTTTGTTTGTTTAGTAAGAAAAAGACGAAAAAAGTAACTGAAACAAAGACTTTAATAAGCATCCCAAGAATACAAACAAATAGTTTTTTTTTTAAAAAATAATCATAAAATAAAAGAAATAATTAAACATTGCTGTAGAAAACATGAATCTTGTGGTTCTTCAAAGCGAAAAATAAAAAAATAAAAAAATGAACACACCTTTTGATAATATTGTTGATGAAACAATGTTTTTATGGTTTATAAAATTAGAAAAAGAAAATTACAAAACTTTCAATTTTTGAAAGGTAAATTCATGAGAAAAAATGTTAACAAATCACAAGAATTTGGTATATTGATCAACACATAGAAAATTATCAATAAGAAATTTTTTAGAGGTAGAATAAAAGAAAAGTTAGTAGAAAAAAAGAAGTATTGAACCGCTTGACGATATCATGATCTAGTCATGAGACACTAAATTTTTGTAAAGTGAAATTTGTTAGAAAAAAAGAGTTCTTTTTATATATGATCAACACAACATATACAAAATTCAATCTGCTTTCTTTTCTTTTCTTTTTATAAAATAAAATCATATAGAATTATCAATACAAAATTTATTAGGGCAGAAAACTAGAAAATTAAGTGGTTTAGGCAAAAAAAGAAAGAAAAAAAGCAACCACCATCAATTTCATTTTTTTTTTAAAATTAACTCAGATTTGATATGCAGGTCGATACATTCATAAGACGTTAAATTTTTGAAAAATAAAATCAGATAAGAAAAAGGTGAATAGATTATAAAAAATTGAAAATGATATACACACAATACATATCAAATTCAACCTTTTTTCTTGGTCATGAAAACAAAATTATCAAGTTAATTAAATCTTAAATCGTAGAAAACAAGAAAATAAAGTGTTAGGGCAAAATAACACCAACACTGCTAGTATTTTATTTACGGTCTCACCGATCGATCTTTAGAACATAAATTCATGATCGAAGGAAAGAGTGAAAAAATTATCTGAACTTGAAGAAAAAAACAAAAAATTAAGTGGTTTAGGCCGAAAAAAAAGAAGAAAAAAAATGCAACCACAACCATTATCATTTATTTTTTTAAAATTAAGTCGTCATTTGATTTACAGGTTGATACATTGATAAGACGTTGAATCTTTTGAAAAGATAAAATCTAGCTGGAAAAAAGTGAAATGATTATAAAAATTGGAGAAGTGATACACACACAACCTACAAAATTCAACATTTTTTTGGTCATGTAAACAAAATTTCCAAGTTAATTAAATCTTAAATCGCCGAAAACAAGAAAATTAAGTGTTTAAACAAATCAACAACAACAACATCGCTGATTTTTTATGTAGTCTCATAAATCGATCTAATCATACACGAGACGTTCAATGTTTTTGAAGCATAAACTGACAATAGAAGAAAAGAGTGAAATAATTACCTGAAGTTGGAGCATAATCCATATTTTTTCTTTCACTCAGTTTTCAACTTCAGTACTTTTAATTTATTTTAGTCTTTTTATAGTTGTGGGTGTGTGGTTTCAGTACTTAAGTTTATATGATCCCTTATTAATAACTTTTTCTTCCACGTAGAAAATTTTATTTCATTTTAGTTTAATTTTATTTATTCATTTTTAATCATACCCCATTTTCACCTTTTCTATGTTCTTTAATTCTCATTTTCTTACGTAGATATTTTTAATTTATTTTAGTTTTCTTATAGGTGTGAGTGGTGTGATTTCAATTGTTACTCAATAATTAAGTTTATATAATTCCTTATTAACAAACTTTTTCTTCCACCTGGATAATTTAATTTAATTTTAATCATACCCCACTTTCACTTTTTTTTATGTTCTTTTGTGTTCTTTAATTTACTCATTTTCTTAAGGTATGTATTTTCAATTTATTTTAGTCTTTTTATGATTATGAGTGGTGTGATTTCAGTTGTTACTCAGTACTTAAGTTAATATAATCCCTTATTAGTAACTTTTTCTTCCATTAGGATAATTTTATTTTAATTTAATTTATTTATTTTTAATCATACCCCACTTTCATTTTTTTTTGTTTCTTTTGGTGGTTTTTAATTTGTTATATTCTGCATGTTTACTAAATAGTGACACCAAGGCAATAAAAACGTCCTTCCAAAATGAATAATGAGATTATTTCCTGAATTTGCTCAAACTTTTTTTTTCATATATGCAAAGAAAACCCTTATCTCAAATTATTTTTAATTTGGATTTCGAGACCGATTAGTGTTTGATATACATTTTAAAGTTTTAATTGATTTTGATTCTGTTTGATATGACGAATGATGTTTTTCAAGAAAAATATTTTTTAGGAAAATAAGTGAGTTTTCTTACTTATTTTCTTAAGTTTAATAGGTGAGCGAATATAATATTATCTTAAAGCGTTTAATCTAGACAAATCCTACGAAATGTGGAGGAGGGGTCACTGCATGGGGGATGGGGGTGAATTAATGAGGTGGGTCGGAGGTAAAGAGGTATAATCGGTGCTAAATGTAACTTGCGGAACTTGTTTTTCCTATTTTCACTGGAAAAAATATTTTCTTCATTTTAAAAAAAATGTTTTCTTAAAGAAATAATTTTTAAAAAATTATGATTAATCAAACATGATTAATTTGCTTGAGTTAAATTATACCACTTATATTTAGTTTACATGGAGTTTAAAAGTTAACAAGATTCTAAAAAAGTAATATTCATATTTCATTTAACATCATATACAAATTAAGAACGACTTAACTGAACGATTTGTATTATTTTTATGCTAGATTAACTTAACATGTAAAAATTCTCGATAATATAGGTTAAAATAGTACGGACGTAAAAATAACTTAAAAATCATTGCGTGTCATTATCAAACGATTGTCTATCTCTTCTATTATTTAAACTATCGATGTATTTATTACTTAAACTTTGATTATCTCTTTATTTCAACTTTTAGTAGTAATTTTCTTTATCTTACCTAGTTTTTTATGATTTTATTCATTTCATGTCATGCATTGAAAAATCGGAGATTTCTCAAAAATATTTTTTTATAAATTAAAGATAACGAACAAATCTACATACACCTCGTTCTTTTTAAATTTCACTTGAGTATTTTATAATTTATGAGGTTTCTATATTTATGAAAACATACAACATATAAAATTCAAATAGTATGTTTAAACAAAACTTTAGCTTTATCTTATAATTTGATATTACAATTCCATATTATGATTTTAAATTATAATTTCATTACTCAGTTTTCTCCGGAAATTAATTTTCTAAAGCTAGTCAAAGGTATCTTTCTTCTCATACCCTTTTTTTTTTCCTAAATCAAATAAATGCCAAAATATTAGTTTTCCTAATTTAACTTTTTGTTTAAGATAATGTTTTTAAAGTAAAAGACGGAAAAAAAGAAACTGAAATAAAGACTTTGAAGTTATTTTGAATCCCAAGAAGAAAAGGTTGAAATAGTTTCAAACAAAAAGAAAAGAAAACTCAAACGGAACTACATAAAATAAAAATTTAACACGTAGATTGTACTGTAGTATTTTAATAAATTTAATATTTAAATATATTATATTATTTTTCATCGTTATATAATTTCAACACTTTCATATTTTTAAAAATGATAATACAAAAAAAGTAAGGACACGGATAAAATACTATGAAAAGATCCATAATGACACAAATTTATAATTTGAATGATAATATCATTTTGTGTCATTATATAATGAAACTGATTCATAATTAAATGGTAGATATTGGTCTATGTCATTACATAATGACACAGTTCCATAATTTGAATAATCAATATCATTCTCCGATATTATATAATGACATGGATTCATAATTTGAACTATAAATATCGTTTTCCACCATTCCATAATGACACATGCTTCAGAGGTGTATCCAACATTTCGACAAGATGGGTGCACAATTACGAAAATGCATCTTAAATATAAATTTGATCAATTTGATTTTTAGATTTTTAGATTTTTAGATCACTATAAGTATTAAAACACCTCGTTTGGGTGGTTGTATTCTACTAATGTTTGGTTTGATTTGATTCAAACTCTTTTTTTAAGTATCAAACTCTTTTTTTTGGCATATATGTAAAGAAAAGCCTGATCTAAAATTATTTTTTATTTGAAATTCGAGGTCGATCGGTGTTTGATATACATTTTAGAGTCTCAAGATTCACGATTGCATAATGCTTATTAATTAAAGGAAAAAATGCTCCACATTAGGAACTTCTTATCATTCTCATGTTTAGATATCGAATCTTAGACCTCTAATTAGGATAAAATTAAGAATCCTATGAACAACGACGTAGCCATAAATAAAGAAGGGTGTGGCCGGTTGAATATCTCTCGCTGAATATTTGTATATTGTGTAACTAGAAAATTATATTAATGTTTTTCGTTTAATATGACGAATGATGCATTTCAAGAAAAATGTTTTTATTTTTATTTTTATTTATTTTTTATTTCAAGAAAAATGTTTATTAGGAAAATAAGTGAGTTTTGTTACTTATTTTCTTAAAATTGATACGTAAGTGAATATAATGTAGACAAATCCATGAAATGTGTAGGGGGGGGGGTCGGTGTAGGGGGTGATGTAATGAGGTGCGCCGGAAGGTAAGGAAGTACAATGTTTTTCCTATTTCTACTAGGAAAATATATTCTTCATTTTAAAAAAATGTTTTCTTAGAAAAATATTTTTAAAAATTATGATTAACCAAACATGATTATTTTTTTTAAAAAATATTTTCCTTCATACTAAACACACCATAAGTATCCGTGCGCCACATGTGCATATACCAAGTTTTGTTAACTCTACGAGAATTTAGTGATAAAAAAGTGATTATTAGGAAACCAGATCTTATACTTCATATAATTCAAGAATTGAAGTCTTAGTATAATTACTAAATTCTATACACCAAATTTAGATGTTAATTAAACTTTTGGATCCAATATATAATAATATGAGTTACTCTAAGATTGTACATTGGTCTTCCTCAATTAGGTAAAGAGATTATTTTCGATTAAAGAAAACTAATATATTTAATTTACATGGAGTTCAAAAGTTAATAAGCTTCTAAAAAAGTTGCATTCGTATTTTATTTAACATCATATACAACTTAAAAACTGAACAATTTGTATTATCATCATGCTAGGTTAACTTAATGTGTAAACATTCTCGATAATATAAGTTAAAATAGTATGTACAACGTGAAAACAACTTAAGAATCAGTATGTGTGATTACTAAACAATTGACGTTAAGTTAATAAAGACGTAAAAATCTGTATGCAAAATAAAATCATTAATTTCAACATCAATACTCTAAATTAAAAAGTTGATCATAGAGATTAACTAAGTCATATTAAAACATCAGTAATATAGAATTAATGGCTCATAAAAGAAAACATATTCGATATGAAAACTTAAAAGGTCATACATATTAGGACTTGGAGTAAAATTGAGGATTTTTCAAAAATAATTTCTTTATAAATTAAAAAGATAATGATTAAATTTGTGTACACCTTATTCTTTTTAAATTTCACTAGAATATTTTGCAACTTATGGGATTTCTATATTTATAAAAAACATAAAACATATTAAATCTAAATTCTATATTCAAATAAAACTTCAGCTTTATTTTATAATTTTATATTACAATTCCTAAAATTTCATTACTTAGTTTTCTCCGGAAATTAATTTTCTAAGGGTAGTCAAAGGCATCTTTCTTCTCAATTTGTCTTATAACCTTTTTCTCATAAATCAAATAAATGACAAAATATTAGTTTTTCTAATTTAACCTTTTGTTTAAGATATTGTTTTTAAAGTAAAAGAGAAAAAAAAGAAACTGAAACAAAGACTTTGAAGTTATTCAGAATCCCATGAAGAAAAGGCTGAAATAGTTTTAAACAAAAAGAAAAGAAAAACTCAAATGTAACTACATAAAACAAAAATTAACACGTAGATCGTAGCGTATAATTTTGATTAATACAATATTTGAATAATATTATAAATTTTTTATCGTTATATAATGTCATACATTCATATTTTTAAAATGATAAACCTATAAAAACAAAGGATACGGATAGTGCAACTACGTTATTTGAATGATAAATATTCTACAAGATAAAAGTAGGGTATGAAAAGGTAAAAGATACAATGAAAAGATAGGATAAAAGATGAAATAGGATTATTAAGGAAATAGTAAAGTAACGAAGCGATCACACAAAATCTCTCGTTATATAAACCAGATCTTTTCATTGTTACCTAATAATGAATTCAAACGACATAACCAACAATCAAATATCAAACCAAACATTATTACAATACAACCACCAAACAAGGTGTTTTAATACTTAATAATTCAAATTAAGTTCATCTTTCACTAATTAGCTAGTTGTTTTTGGACTTGTCTTCATGAGTAGAAAAATGAATAACAACTTTAGCTCCTTCAGACATGGCATGTTTAGCTAGTTGTCCTGGCAACTCCATTTTCACAGCTCTGTGCATGTCCATAGACGTCAACGTTGCTCGTCCCGAGTACTTCAACAATGATTTTGATGTGTCTACGATTTTCTCAGCCATGTCTTGCATTAAATGGTTCAATATAACCATTGATCTTAATGATATTTCCAACTTTGGATTCACTTCTTTCATAACCTTGTATATGTACCTCTCATATCCCACTGTTTTTCCTCTCTTGTTTGTGTTCGGGTTCGTATCCTTGTTCTTGCTCTTGCTCATGCAAAATTATCAACAACAAAAAAATATTAGCCTCAAAAAATAAGAAAATTAAGTGGTTAATACCTAATTTAGGAAAAATAACAACAATAAGAAGACTATTTTTTTTATATTTATTTACTCATGATCTAGTCTGATAGATCTAGCTAGATTACACGACACATTTAATTTCTTTGAACATAAATTTATGGTAGACAAAGAAAGTGTGTGCGGGGTGGGTTGGGGGTTTGGGGTGGGGTGGGAGGGAGTAATTAAGTGGTTTAAGCCTCAAAGAACAGAAAAACAACAACAATGAAAATAATAGTCATTTTTTATTTTTATTTACTCATGAAATAGCTCATCACACAATACATTCAATTTATTAGAACATAAATTCATCAATCAGAAGAAAAAAAAGTGTGTGGGGGTGGGGTGAGGGTTTGGGGGAGGGTTGGAGTAATTAAGTGGTTTAAGCTTCAAAAAACAGAATGAAGAAAAAATAACAACAAAGATTTTAGTCTTTTTTTAAATTTATTTACTCATAAACTAGCTAACAAGAGACATTTAATTATATTTCTTAGAACATAAATTCCTGATAAAAAAGATTAGTGAAAAAATCAAGTGGTGGTAAGAAGAAAAACTAGGAAAATCATAATATTTTCTTAAACTCTCGATTTAGTTTTAATGATTTACATAATCACACACGAGACATTTGATTTCTTAGGACATACATTAATTAAGGTTAAAAAAATGATAAAACTTAAATGGTTTAAGCCTCAAAAAAGAGAAGAAGAAAATCAACAAAACATAGTAATTTTTTAATTTACTCGTGATCTAATCTAATCGATATACCTAATCATACACTAGATATTCAAATTCTTAAATAAATAAATCCATGGTATATAGAAAAAATAGTGATAACATTAATTAAGTATTTAAGACTAAAATTGGAATAAAAACAACATCAATGAAAATCATAGTAATTTTTTAATTTACTCATGATCTAATCTAATCGATATACTTAATTATACACTAGATATTCAAATTCTTAAAACATAAATCCATGGTATGTAGAAAAAATAGTGATAACATTAATTAAGTGTTTAAGACTAAAAAGAGAATTAAAAAAATATCAATGAAAATCATAGTATTTTTTTAATTTACTCATGATCTAATCTAATCGATATACCTAATTATGCACTAGATATTCAAATTCTTAAAACATAAATCCATGGTATATAGAAAAAATAGTGATAACATTAATCAAAGTGTTTAAGACTAAAAATGGAATTAAAAAAACATCAATGAAAATCATAGTCATTTTTAAATTTTTTTTTACTCATTGATCTAGCTAATCAAGACACATGAGACATCAATTTCTTAAATTATAAATTTCCTATAAAGAAAAAAAAAGGGTAACATTTAAGTGGTTTAAACCTCAAAGAAAAGAAAAGAAAATATAAAATTATAGCCATTTTTTATTTCTATTTATGATTTAGCTAATCACACATAAGACATTCAATTTCATCGAACATAAATTCATGATAGAAAAAAAGAAAAAATTAATTCAACTGATTTAATCCTAAAAAAGGGAAATAATGAAATTCATGATTTTTCTTAATTTACTCATGACCTAGTAAGATCGATCTAATCACACACAAGAAACTCAAATTTCTCTTAGAACATAAATTCATGTTAAAAAATAATGTGATTAAAATTACCTGAACTTGAAGCAAGATTCATTGTGTTCCTTCTTGACATTCTTTTGTGTAGCTTAGTGTTCACATTATAGTTCACTTAAGTTTATATTAGGAAAAACTTTTATAAGCACTTAGTTTTTCCATAATTAGATAAATTAATTAGGAGATCACCTTACTCTATGTTGATATTGGTGTTGTTTGCACCTTACATACCAAAAAAAATAAGTGTCTATAAGTTTATAGTAATATGAGCTTAAGATAAAGGAAAATGTTAATTGGATCATATATGACTCAATCAATATGAGTATTAAAATGATAGTAGGAAATAATTAATTTTTTGACATGAAGTAGATTATAGGGAAAGTTACATAAATATATTATAATAAAAAAATATTTACCATTTATAGCAATAATATTTCTTTTTTATTTGATCACTTTTAATTCATTTATAATACAAGTTTAATTCATATTACAAAGAACAATTTTTTATTCACATATAATACAAATTTTAATGATAGATAATTCATTTATTACACATTTTAATACACTTATAATATAATGTGTCAAATTTTTACCAAACAAACGTAATATATTTTTAAAAACAATTATAATTCATATATATTGCATACATAATTCACTTTTAATACATATTGCAAATTTAACATAATATTGCTATAAATGGTGATAAATAAAAAGTATTGCTAAAATCAGTAATTATTTTTTAAATTTACCAATTCAAATAACTTTTTCTATATTATATATATGTATGAGATATTTGTTCTAGATTAGTACTTGAGATTACAACATAAAAAAAAAAATCATATTTAAGAAGCGTGTTTACACTTGCTTTAAGAAAATGCATAATATCAATTGAGCTTTTTTAAAAATTCTCATTAATCGTTAAATCGATTGGTTCACGCGTTATCTTCAAGCAAGTGTACAGTCGTGCCTCTAATTTTTTGTTGAAGTGCTCGTATAGATAATCTAAAACGTGATCGTTGACCTAAAGTAAGAATCTTAGATCGATACTATAAAAAATTCCGACCGGCTATATTATTTAGTACGAAATCAAATTCGATCTAAATATAACAAAGTATAGAAAAGAATTTCGATAATGTAAATTAATATAGTACGAGATAAAATCGATTTAAATATCACCACATTGTGTTAATAAAGTATGAAAAAGAATCGCAGATTAATAAATTAATATAGCAATATGCTAAATTGAAAGGCTGATCAGTGATCATATATAAAATTTAGTTTTCTCCGTTTCTCTCTCATTAGCCTTTTTATCTTCTTTTTTTTTTCAAGAATTATGTGATGTTAATTTTTTTAACCACGTTAAAGTTTTCGCTAAACTTAAATTACATATTATTAACTCTATTCAGAGTGACGCTCTCAAGTAATGTCAAAAATTTAGTCTTTCTAATCTCAACTTCATGTTTAAGAGGCCTTATTTTGTTTGTTTAGTAAGAAAAGACGAAAAAAGTAACTGAAATAAAGACTTTAATAAGGCTCCCAAGAATACAAACAGATAATATTTTTAAGAAAAAAAACATAAAATAAAAGAAATAAAATATTACGGTAGAAAACATGAATCTTTTGGTTCTTCAAAGCCAAAAAAAAAAAAAAAAAAAGTTAGTGATAACATTGTTCATGAAACACACCTTTAAGTATACATGTGCATATACCAAGTTTTGTTAATTTAACTCTACGAGAATTTAGTGATAAAACAAGTGATTATTAGGAAACCAAATCTTATACTTCATATAATTCAAGAAATGAAATGTTAGTATAAATACTAAATTATATTCACCAAATTTAGATATTAATTAAACTTTTGGATCCAATATATAGTAATATGAGTTACTCTATTGTACGTTGATCTTCCTCCTATTCTATAGGTAAAGAGATTATTTTCGATTAACGAATACTATTATATTTAGTTTACATGGAGTTTAAAAGTTAATAAGCTTCTAAAAAAGGTACATTCATATTTTATTTAACATCATATACAAATTATTGTATTATCTTCATGCCAGGTTAACTTAATGTGTAAAAATTCTCGATAATATAAGTTAAAATATTATGTACAACGTGAAAACAACTTAAGAGTCAGTATGTGTGATTACTAAACAATTGACATTAAGTTAATAAAGACGTAAAAATCAATATGCAAAATAAAATCATAAATTTCAACATCAATACTCTAAACTAAAAAGTTGAACATACAGATTAACTAAGTCATATTTAAACATCATTAGTTTTAGAATTAAAGGTTCATAAAATAAAACATATTCGATATGAAAACTTAAAAAGGTCATACATATTAGGACTTTGGAGTAAAATTGAGGATTTTTCAAAAATAATTTCTTTATAAATTAAAGATAACGATCAAATTTATGTACACCTTATTTTTTTAAATTTCACTGAAGTATTTTGTAACTTATGAGGTTTTTATATTTATGAAAAACATAAAACATATAAATTAAATCTAAATTATATATTCAAACAAAATTTCAGCTTTATTTTTAATTTAATATTACAATTTCATATTATGATTTTAAATTATAATTTCGTTACTTAGTTTTCTCCGGAAATTAATTTTCTAAGGGTAGTCAAAGGCATCTTTCTTCTCAATTTACCTTATTCCCTTTTTTCATAAATCAAATAAATGCCAAAATATTAGTTTTTCTAATTTAACTCTTTGTTTAAGATACTGTTTTTAAAGTAAAAGACGGAAAAAAAACTGAAACAAAGACTTTGAAGTTATTGAGAATCCTAAGAAAAAAAGGCTGAAATAGTTTCAAACAAAAAGAAAAGAAAAACTCAAACGTAACTACATAAAATAACAAATTAACACGTAGATCGTACCGTATAATTTTAATTAATACAATATTTGAATAATATTATAAATTTTATCGTTATATAATGTCACATATTCATATTTTTAAAATGATAAACCTACAAAAACAAAGGATACGGATAGAGCAACTACGTTATTTGAATGATAAATATTCTACAAGATAAAAGTAGGGTATGAAAAGGTAAAGCCTACTATAAAAAGGTAGGATAAAAGATGAAATATGATTATTAAGGAAATAATAAAGTAACGAAGCGATCACACAAAATCGCTCGTTATATAAACCAGGTCTTTTCATTGTTACCTAACAATGAATTCAAACGACATAATAACCATGAATCAAATATCAAACCAAACATTATTACAATACAACCACCCAAACAAGGTGTTTTAATACTTAATAATTCAAATTAAGTTCAATTTTCACTTATTAGCTAGTTGTTTATGGACTTGTCTTCATGAGTAGAAAAACGAATAATAGCTTTAGCTCCTTCAGACATGGCATGTTTAGCTAATTGTCCTGACAACTCCATTTTCACAGCTCTGTGCATGTCCATAGACGTTAACGTTGTTCGTCCCGAGTACTTCAATAATGATTTTGATGTGTCTACGATTTTCTCAGCCATGTCTTGCATGAAATGGTTCAATATAACCATTGATCTTAATGATATTTCCAATTTTGGATTCACTTCTTTCATAACTTTATATATGTACCTCTCATATCCCACATCTTTGCTTCTCTTGTTCGTGTTCGTGTTCGTGTTCGTGTTCTTGCTCTTGCCTTTGCTCATGCAAAATTATCAAAAAAAAAAGATAAATATTACTTCAAGAAACAAGAAAATTAAGTGGTTAAATACCTAATTTAGGCAAAATTACAACTATAAGACTATTTTTTTACCTCATGATCTAGTCTGATCGATCGAGCTAGATTATACACGAAACATTTAATTTTTGAGAATAAATTTATGGTAGAGAAAAATATATGTTTAGGGTGGGGAGGAATTAAGTGGTTTAAGCCTCAAAAAATTGAAGAAAAACAACAATGAAAATTCTTTTGGTGTTTTTTAATTTACTCATTTTTTTATTTTATTTTTTTAATTTTGAAGTCACTTTGTTTTTTTAATTTTGAAGTAAATTAACATGTCAAATTTGTAAAAAAAAAATTCACATGCATGTTAATATTTATGTCAGGATGTGAAATATGAATTTGAAAGTTTGACAATGTTAATTGTTTTTGGCTAATTATAATTTATTTACGACAAAAAAATTTTAAAAAAAATAAATAGGTGAAATCGCTGTCAGAGACAGCCATTTACTACAATTTTTTTAAAATAAAAAAATTAAGTAAAATCGCTGCCTTCATTACAAATCGCTTCCTTGCAGCGATTTGTTAAAAAAAATTAAAAAAAAAAATTTTATAAATCGCTGCTACTGCACGATTTTCCTTAACGACACCCACCTAAATCGCTACATTACCAGCGATTTTACCATTTTGATTTAAAAGATTTTTCATATACCTTTTGGAATTTTTGTCAATATTTTTTACCTTTTAGGCTTGGAACTCATATATAATTACCTTCATAGTATTACCAAATAGTAAATATGTGATACTACATTTGTTGTTTGACTTACTCTCAATCTTTTTGTATTTATAGATTAAAAAGTTACATATCATTCATTTATTCAAGAATTATGAGGGTCAACAATGTTAATTAAAGATCTTAACACATAATTTGTGTAAGATCTGTTAGGCGAGTCCCGAGCGTTGGGCGTTGTTTGTGCTTAGGGCGTACAGTCGATCGCTTATAGCGTAAGTCTTATAGAAGTAAGTCCCACACTTGAATCTCGAGGTGTTTCGCTAGAGTCCCACTCCAGGACGAGTCCCAGAAGAGTCTTTTAAAACACTGGTCTCAAGAAACAAGAAAATTAAACGGTTAAATACCTAATTTAGGCAAAATAACAACTATAAGACTATTTTTTTACCTCATGATCTAGTCTGATCGATCGAGCTAGATTACACACGAAACATTTAATTTCTTTGAACATAAATTTATGGTAGAGAAAAATGTGTGTTTAGGGTGGGGAGGAATTAAGTGGTTTAAGCCTCAAAAAATTGAAGAAAAACAACAATGAAAATTCTTTTGGTGTTTTTTAATTTACTCATTTTCTTAACTTAGATATTTTAATTTGTTATAGTTTTTTTATAATTGTGAGTGGTGTGGTTTCAGTTGTTACTCCGTACTTAAATTTATATAATCCCTTCTTATCAGCTTTTTCTTCTACCTAGAAATTTTTTATTATTTTTTTTAAAACTTTTTTTAATCATACCCCACTTTCACCTTTTTGATGTTTCTTTTGGTGTTTTTTGAATTTTATGTTCTATATGTTTACAAAATAGTGATACCGAGGCAATAAAAAATGTCCTTCCGAAATAAATGATAGATTATTTCTGAATTTACTCAAACTTTTTTTTTTTGCATATATGTAAAGAAAACCCTTATCTAAAATTATTTTTTATTTGAAATTCGAGGTCGATCGATGTTTGTTATACATTTTAGAGTCTCAAGATTCGCGGTTGCATAATGCTTATTAATTAAAGGAAAAAATGCTCCACATTAGGAACTTCTTATCATTCTCACGTTCGGATATCGAAACTTAGACCTCTAATTAGGATAAAATTAAGAATCCTATGAACAACGACGTAGCCATAAATAAAGAAGGGTGTGGTCGGTTGAATATCTCTCGCTGAATATTTATATATTGTGTAACTAGAAAAGTATATTAAGGGTTTTCATTCAATATGACGAATGATGCATTTCAAGAAAAATGTTTGTTTTTTTTGTTATTTCAAGAAAAATGTTTATTAGGAAAATAAGTGAGTTTTCTTACTTATTTTCTTGAAATTGATACATAAGTGAATATAATGTAGACAAATCCTATGAAATGTGTAGGGGGTCGGTGTACGGAGGTGAAGTAATGAGGTGCGCCGGAGGGTAAGGAAGTACAATGTTAAATGTAACTTGCGCAACTTGTTTTTTCTATTTCTACTAGGAAAATATATTCTTTATTTAAAAAAATATTTTCTTCGAAAAATATTTTTAAAAATTATGATCAACCAAACATGATTATTTTTAAAAAAAATATTTTTATTCGTACTAAACACACCATTAAGTATACATGTGCCACATGTGCATATACCAAATTTTGTTAATTTAACTCTACGAGAATTTAGTGATAAACAAGTGATTATTAGGAAACCAAATCTTATACTTCATATAATTCAAGAAATGAAATGTTAGTATAAATACTAAATTCTATTCACCAAATTTAGATGTTAATTAAACTTTTGGATCCAATATATAATAATATGAGTTACTCTATTATACATTGATCTTCCTCCTATTTTATAGGTAAAGAGATTATTTTCGATTAAAGAATACTATTATATTTAGTTTACATGGAGTTTAAATAAGCTTCTAAAAAGTTACATTCATATTTTATTTAACATCATATACAAATTATTGTATTATCTTCATGCTAGGTTAACTTAATGTGTAAAGAATTTCGATAATATAAGTTAAAATAGTTTGTACGACGTGAAAACAACTTAAGAATCAGTATGCTTGATTACTCAACAATTGACATTAAGTTAATAAATACATAAAAATTAATATGCAAAATAAAATCTTAAATTTCAAACATCAATACTCTAAATTAGAAATCAGTAATGTAGAATTAAATGTTCATAAAAGAAAACATATTCGATATGAAAACTTAAAAAGGTGATACATATTAGAACTTGGAGTAAAATTGAGGATGTTTCAAAAATAATTTATTCATAAATTAAAGACAACGATCAAATTTATGTACACCTTATTCTTTTTACATTTCACTCATGTACACCTTATTCTTTTTACATTTCACTCAAGTATTTTGTAACTTATGAGGTTTTTATATTTATGAAAAACATAAAACATATATATTAAATCTAAATTTAGCTTTATTTTATAATTTTATATTACAATTCCACATTATGATTTTAAATTATAATTTCATTTCTTAGTTTTCTCCGGAAATTAATTTTCTAAAGCTAGTCAAAGGCATCTTTCTTCTCAATTTGTCTAATTCCCTTTTTTCATAAATCAAATAAATGAAAAAATATTAGTTTTTCTAATTTAACCTTTTGTTTAAGATCTTGTTTTTAAAGTAAAAGACTAAAAAAGAGAAACTGAAACAAAGACCTTGAAGTTATTCAGAATCCTAAGAAGAAAAGGCTGAAATAGTTTCAAAAAAAACTCAAACGTAACTACATAAAACAACAAATTAACACGTAGATCGTACCGTATAATTTTAATTAATACAATATTTGAATAATATTATAAATTTCTTATCGTTATATAATGTCACACATTCATATTTTTAAAATGATAAACCTACAAAAACAAAGGATACGGATAGAGCAACTACGTTATTTGAATGATAAATATTCTACAAGATAAAAGTAGGATATGAAAAGGTAAAAGCTACTATGAAAAGGTAGGATAAAAATGAAATATGATTATTAAGGAAATAGTAAAGTAACGAAGCGATCACACAAAATCGCTCGTTATATAAATCAGATCTTTTCATTGTTACCTAACAATGAATTCAAACGACATAATAACCAAGAATCAAATATCAAATCAAACATTATTACAATACAACCACCCAAATAAGGTGTTTTAATACTTAATAATTCAAATTAAGTTCAATTTTCACTTATTAGCTAGTTGTTTTTGGACTTGTCTTTATAAGTAGAAAAACGAATAACAGTTTTAGCTCCTTCAGACATGGCATGTTTAGCTAGTTGTCCTGGCAACTCCATTTTCACAGCTCTGTGCATGTCCATAGACGTCAACGTTGCTCATTCCGAGTACTTCAACAATGATTTTGATGTGTCTACGATTTTCTCAGTCATGCATTGCATGAAATGGTTCAATATAACCATTGATCTTAATGATATTTCCAACTTTGGATTCACTTCTTTCATAACCTTGTATATGTACCTCTCATATCCCACATCTTTGCTTCTCTTGTTCGTGTTCGTGTTCTTGTTCTTGCTCTTGCCTTTGCTCATGCAAAATTATCAACAACAAAAAAGATAAATATTACTTCAAGAAACAAGAAAATTAAGTGGTTAATACCTAACTTAGGAAAAATAACAACAATAAGAAGACTATTTTTTTTATATTTATTTACTCATGATCTAGTCTTATAGATCTAGCTAGATTCACACGAAATATTTAATTTCTTTGAACATAAATTTATGGTAGACAAAGAAAGTGGGTGTGGGTGGTTGGGGTTTGGGGTGGGGTGGGAGGGAGTAATTAAGTGGTTTAAGCCTCAAAGAACAGAAGAAAAACAACAACAATGAAAATAATAGTCATTTTTTATTTTTATTTACTCATGAAATAGCTCATCACACGAGACATTCAATTTCTTAGAATATAAATATGAAGGTGGGTGGGGCCACTACAACAAAAATAACTTTTAGCGGCATTAAATATTGACACTAATAAAGAGTGCTAAAGTCTTTACCGTCATTAGTTAAGTGCCATTAGAATCAATGTCGCTAAAAGCTTTAGGGACATATATAAAGAGTGACAATTGCCGTTAAAAATACATATTTAGCGGCAATTAAGAATCAAATGACGCAAATGATCATTTTTGTTGTAGTGGGAGTTCGGGGAGAGAATTAAGTGGTTTAAGCCTCGAAGAACAGAAAAAGAAAACAACAATGAAAATTATAATTACTTTTATTTACTCATGAACTAGCCAACCATACACAATACATTCAATTTATTAGAACATAAATTCATCAATCAGAAGAAAAAAAAGTGTGTGGGGGTGGGGTGAGGGTTTGGGGGAGGGTTGGAGTAATTAAGTGGTTTAAGCTTCAAAAAACAGAATGAAGAAAAAATAACAACAAAGATTATAGTCTTTTTTTAAATTTATTTACTCATAAACTAGCTAACAAGAGACATTTAATTATATTTCTTAGAACATAAATTCATGATAAAAAAGATTAGTGAAAAAATCAAGTGGTGGTAAGAAGAAAAACTAGGAAAATCATAATATTTTCTTAAACTCTCGATTTAGTTTTAATGATTTACATAATCACACACGAGACATTGATTTCTTAGGACATACATTAATTAAGGTTAAAAAAATGATAAAACTTAAATGGTTTAAGCCTCAAAAAAGAGAAGAAGAAAATCAACAAAACATAGTAATTTTTTAATTTACTCGTGATCTAATCTAATCGATATACCTAATCATACACTAGATATTCAAATTCTTAAATAAATAAATCCATGGTATATAGAAAAAATAGTGATAACATTAATTAAGTGTTTAAGACTAAAATTGGAATAAAAACAACATCAATGAAAATCATAGTAATTTTTTAATTTACTCATGATCTAATCTAATCGATATACTTAATTATACACTAGATATTCAAATTCTTAAAACATAAATCCATGGTATGTAGAAAAAATAGTGATAACATTAATTAAGTGTTTAAGACTAAAAAGGGAATTAAAAAAACATCAATGAAAATCATAGTATTTTTTTGATCTAATCTAATCGATATACCTAATTATGCACTAGATATTCAAATTCTTAAAACATAAATCCATGGTATATAGAAAAAATAGTGATAACATTAATTAAGTGTTTAAGAATAGAAAAGGAATTTAAAAAACATCAATGAAAATCATAGTCATTTTTTAATTTACTCATGATCTAATCTAATCGATATACCTAATTATACACTAGTCAAATTCTTAAAACATAAATCCATGGTATATAGAAAAAATAGTGATAACATTAATCAAAGTGTTTAAGACTAAAAATGGAATTAAAAAAACATCAATGAAAATCATAGTCATTTTTTAATTTTTTTTTACTCATTGATCTAGCTAATCAAGACACATGAGACATCAATTTCTTAAATCATAAATTTCCTATAAAGAAAAAAAAAGGGTAACATTTAAGTGGTTTAAACTTCAAAGAAAGAAAAGAAAATATAAAATTATAGCCATTTTTTATTTCTATTTATGATTTAGCTAATCACACATAAGACATTCAATTTCATCGAACATAAATTCATGATAGAAAAAAAGAAAAAATTAATTCAACTGATTTAATCCTTAAAAAAAGGGAAATAATGAAATTCATGATTTTTCTTAATTTACTCATGACCTAGTAAGATCGATCTAATCACACACAAGACATTCAAATTTCTCTTAGAACATAAATTCATGTTAAAAAATAATGTGATTAAAATTACTTGAACTTGAAGCAAGATTCATTGTGTTCCTTCTTGACATTTTTTTTTGTAGCTTAGTGTTCACATTATAGTTCACTTAATTTATATTAGGAAAAACTTTTATAAGCACTTAGTTTTTCCATAATTAGATAAATTAATTAGGAGATCACCTTACTCTCTATGTTGATATTGGTGTTTTTTGCACCTTACATACCAAAAAAAATAAGTGTCTAAAAGCTTATAGTAATATGAAATATTAAAGTATCGTAAACATAAACACTTAAACTATGTTTAATTAAGACATTTATTCATTACAAGATTTTAGCTATATATGAGCTAAAGATAAAAGGAAAATGTTAATTGGATCATATATGACTCAATAAATATGAGTATTAAAATGCTAGTAGGACATAATTAATTTTTTGACATGAAGTATATTATATGGGAAAGTTACATAAATATACTATAATAAAAATATATTTACCATTTATAGCAAGAATACTTCTTTTTTATTTGATCACTTTTAATTCATTTATAATACAAGTTTAATTCATATTACAAAGAATAATTTTTTATTCACATATAATACAAATTTTAATGATAGATAATTTATTTATTACACATTTTAATACACTTATAATATAATGTGTCAAATTTTTACCAAACAAACGTAATATATTTTTAAAAATAATTATAATTCATATATATTGCATACATAATTCACTTTTAATAATATTGCAAATTTAACTTAATATTGCTATAAATGGTGATAAATAAAAAGTATTGCTAAAATCAGTAATTATTTTTTAAATTTACCAATTCAAATAATTTTTTCTATATTATATATATGTATGAGATATTTGTTCTAGATTAGTACTTGAGATTACAATACAAAAAAATAATCATATTTAAGAAGCGTGTTTACATTTGCTTTAAGACAACGCGTAATATCAATTGAGCTTTTCAAAAAATTCTCATTAATCGTTAAATCGATTGGTTCACGCGCTATCTTCAAGCAAGTGTACAGTCGTGCCTCTAATTTTTTGTTGAAGTGCTCATATAGATAATTTAAAACGTGATCGTTGACCTAAAGTAAGAATCTTAGATCGATACTATAAAGAATTCCGACCGACTATATTAATTTAGTACGAAATAAAATTTGATCTAAATATAATAAAGTATAGAAAAGAATTTCGATAATGTAAATTAATATAGTACGAGATAAAATCGATTTAAATATCACCACATTATGTTAATAAAGTATGAAAAAGAATCGCAGATTAATAAATTAATATAGCAATATGCTAAATTGAAAGGCTGATCAGTGATCATATATAAAATTTAGTTTTCTCCGTTTCTCTCTCATTAGCCTTTTTATCTTCTTTTTTTTTTCAAGAATTATGTGATGTTATTTTTTTTTAACCACGTTAAAGTTTTCGCTAAACTTAAATTACATATTATTAACTCTATTCAGAGTGACGCTCTCAAGTAATGTCAAAAATTTAGTCTTTCTAATCTCAACTTCATGTTTAAGAGGCCTTATTTTGTTTGTTTAGTAAGGAAAAGACGAAAAAAGTAACTCAAATAAAGACTTTAACAAGGCTCCCAAGAATACAAACAAATAATATTTTTTAAGGAAAAAAACATAAAATAAAAGAAATAAAATATTACGGTAGAAAACATGAATCTTTTGGTTCTTCAAAGCCAAAAAAAAAAAAAAAAGAAGTTAGTGATAACATTGTTCATGAAACACACCTTTAAGTATACATGTGCATATACCAAGTTTGTTAATTTAACTCTACGAGAATTTAGTGATAAAACAAGTGATTATTAGGAAACCAAATCTTATACTTCATATAATTCAAGAAATGAAATGTTAGTATAAATACTAAATTATATTCACCAAATTTAGATATTAATTAAACTTTTGGATCCAATATATAGTAATATGAGTTACTCTATTGTACGTTGATCTTCCTCCTATTTTATAGGTAAAGAGATTATTTTCGATTAAAGAATACTATTATATTTAGTTTACATGGAGTTTAAAAGTTAATAAGCTTCTAAAAAAGGTACATTCATATTTTATTTAACATCACATACAAATTATTGTATTATCTTCATGCTAGGTTAACTTAATGTGTAAAAATTCTCGATAATATAAGTTAAAATATTATGTACAACGTGAAAACAACTTAAGAGTCAGTATGTGTGATTACTAAACAATTGACATTAAGTTAATAAAGACGTAAAAATCAATATGCAAAATAAAATCATAAATTTCAACATCAATACTCTAAACTAAAAAGTTGATCATACAGATTAACTAAGTCATATTTAAACATCATTAGTTTTAGAATTAAAGGTTCATAAATAAAACATATTCGATATGAAAACTTAAAAAGGTCATACATATTAGGACTTTGGAGTAAAATTGAGGATTTTTCAAAAATAATTTCTTTATAAATTAAAGATAACGATCAAATTTATGTACACCTTATTTTTTTTAAATTTCACTGAAGTATTTTGTAACTTATGAGGTTTTTATATTTATGAAAAACATAAAACATATAAATTAAATCTAAATTATATATTCAAACAAAATTTCAGCTTTATTTTTAATTTTATATTACAATTTCATATTATGATTTTAAATTATAATTTCGTTACTTAGTTTTGTCCGGAAATTAATTTTCTAAGGGTAGTCAAAGGCATCTTTCTTCTCAATTTACCTTATTCCCTTTTTTCATAAATCAAATAAATGCCAAAATATTAGTTTTTCTAATTTAACTCTTTGTTTAAGATACTGTTTTAAAGTAAAAGACGGGAAAAAAACTGAAACAAAGACTTTGAAGTTATTGAGAATCCTAAGAAAAAAAGGCTGAAATAGTTTCAAACAAAAAGAAAAGAAAAACTCAAACGTAACTACATAAAACAACAAATTAACACGTAGATCGTACCGTATAATTTTAATTAATACAATATTTGAATAATATTATAAATTTTATCGTTATATAATGTCACATATTCATATTTTTAAAATGATAAACCTACAAAAACAAAGGATACGGATAGAGCAACTACGTTATTTGAATGATAAATATTCTACAAGATAAAAGTAGGGTATGAAAAGGTAAAGCCCTACTATAAAAAGGTAGGATAAAAGATGAAATATGATTATTAAGGAAATAATAAAGTAACGAAGCGATCACACAAAATCTCTCGTTATATAAACCAGATCTTTTCATTGTTACCTAACAATGAATTCAAACGACATAATAACCATGAATCAAATATCAAACCAAACATTATTACAATACAACCACCCAAACAAGGTGTTTTAATACTTAATAATTCAAATTAAGTTCAATTTTCACTTATTAGCTAGTTGTTTTTGGACTTGTCTTCATGAGTAGAAAACGAATAACATCTTTAGCTCCTTCAGACATGGCATGTTTAGCTAGTTGTCCTTGCAACTCCATTTTCACAGCTCTATGCATGTCCATAGACGTCAACGTTGTTCGTCCCGAGTACTTCAACAATGATTTTGATGTGTCTACGATTTTCTCAGCCATGTCTTGCATGAAATGGTGCAATATAACCATTGATCTTAATGATATTTCCAACTTTGGATTCACTTGTTTCATAACCTTGTATATGTACCTCTCATATCCCACACTTTGCTTCTCTTGTTCGTGTTCGTGTTCGTGTTCGTGTTCTTGCTCTTGCTCTTGCTCTTGCTCTTACTCTTGCCTTTGCTCATGCAAAATTATCAACGAAAAAAATATAAATATTAGTCTCAAGCAGTGTTTTAAAAGACGGGAGCGTGAGGCGGGACGTTTTATACATTAAGTAGCGAGGCGTAAGCCCCGAGACACGGGGCATAAGTCCCATGGATCTACGGGGCGTAGTCTCATGTATATTCAATTTTATAGTTTTACTACTAATTAAATTCTTTCAATGATTTTACAATATTTTTTTATGAAAAACAAATAATATATAGAAATTATATTATAATTTTTATTTGAGATAAGTATTGATAATCTATAAAAAAAAAAAAAGTATTATAATTGCTATTTGAGAAATATAAACATCACTCTTTCATGAATAAAAATTAAATTACTTCCAAGTAGTTATATAAAATATGATGATTTTGAGACATATGATAAAACCAAGAAGACCAATGATAAGTGAAAAAGTAAAATTTCGCTACATATTTTTAAGAAAAATGTTACGTAATATATAATTGAGTCCCGAGCCTAAAGGGTAAAAAATATTGACAAAAATTCCAAAAGGGTAAATGAAGAACCTTTTAAACCAATACGGTAAAATCGCTGGTGATGTAGCGATTTAGGTGGTGGCGTTAAGGTAAGTAGCAGCAATTTGTAAAATTTATTTTTTTTAATTTTTTTTTAACAAATCGTGCTGCCAAAGAAGCGATTTGGTAAATGAGTTTTTTTTTTAAATTCTAAATCGCTGCATATACTTTTAAAAAAAAATTTAATCGTTTTTTGAAGTAAATCGCTGCCTTGGAAGCGATTTTACTTTATTTTTTTATTTTATTTTTTTAATTTTGAAGTCACTTTGTTTCTTTAATTTTGAAGTAAATTAACATGTCAAATTTGTAAAAAAAAAATTCACATGCATGTTAATATTTATGTCAGGATGTGAAATATGAATTTGAAAGTTTGACAATGTTAATTGTTTTTGGCTAATTATAATTTATTTACGACAAAAATTTTAAAAAAAATAAATAGGTGAAATCGCTGTCAGAGACAGCATTTACTACAATTTTTTTAAAATAAAAAATTAAGTAAAATCGCTGCCTTCATTACAAAATCGCTTCCTTGGCAGCGATTTGTTAAAAAAAAATAAAAAAAATAAATTTTATAAATCGCTGCTACTGCACGATTTTCCTTAACGACACCCACCTAAATCGCTACATTACCAGCGATTTTACCATTTTGATTTAAAAGATTTTTCATATACTCTTTTGGAATTTTTGTCAATATTTTTTACCTTTTAGGCTTGGAACTCATATATAATTACCTTCATAGTATTACCAAATAGTAAATATGTGATACTACATTTGTTGTTTGACTTACTCTCAATCTTTTTGTATTTATAGATTAAAAAGTTACATATCATTCATTTATTCAAGAATTATGAGGGTCAACAATGTTAATTAAAGATCTTAACACATAATTTGTGTAAGATCTGTTAGGCGAGTCCCGAGCGTTGGGCGTTGTTTGTGCTTAGGGCGTACAGTCGGTCGCTTATAGCGTAAGTCTTATAGAAGTAAGTCCCACACTTGAATCTCGAGGTGTTTCGCTAGAGTCCCACTCCAGGACGAGTCCCAGAAGAGTCTTTTAAAACACTGGTCTCAAGAAACAAGAAAATTAAACGGTTAAATACCTAATTTAGGCAAAATAACAACTATAAGACTATTTTTTTACCTCATGATCTAGTCTGATCGATCGAGCTAGATTACACACGAAACATTTAATTTCTTTGAACATAAATTTATGGTAGAGAAAAATGTGTGTTTAGGGTGGGGAGGAATTAAGTGGTTTAAGCCTCAAAAAATTGAAGAAAAACAACAATGAAAATTCTTTTGGTGTTTTTTAATTTACTCATTTTCTTAACTTAGATATTTTAATTTGTTATAGTTTTTTATAATTGTGAGTGGTGTGGTTTCAGTTGTTACTCCGTACTTAAATTTATATAATCCCTTCTTATCAGCTTTTTCTTCTACCTAGAAATTTTTTATTATTTTTTTTAAAACTTTTTTTAATCATACCCCACTTTCACTTTTTGATGTTTCTTTTGGTGTTTTTTGAATTTGTTATGTTCTATATGTTTACAAAATAGTGATACCGAGGCAATAAAAATATCCTTCCGAAATAAATGATAGATTATTTCCTGAATTTACTCAAACTTTTTTTTTTTTGCATATATGTAAAGAAAACCCTTATCTAAAATTATTTTTTATTTGAAATTCGAGGTCGATCGATGTTTGTTATACATTTTAGAGTCTCAAGATTCGCGGTTGCATAATGCTTATTAATTAAAGGAAAAAATGCTCCACATTAGGAACTTCTTATCATTCTCACGTTCGGATATCGAAACTTAGACCTCTAATTAAGATAAAATTAAGAATCCTATGAACAACGACGTAGCCATAAATAAAGAAGGGTGTGGTCGGTTGAATATCTCTCGCTGAATATTTATATATTGTGTAACTAGAAAAGTATATTAATGGTTTTCATTCAATATGACGAATGATGCATTTCAAGAAAAATGTTTTTTTTTTGTTATTTCAAGAAAAATGTTTATTAGGAAAATAAGTGAGTTTTCTTACTTATTTTCTTGAAATTGATACATAAGTGAATATAATGTAGACAAATCCTATGAAATGTGTAGGGGGTCGGTGTACGGAGGTGAAGTAATGAGGTGCGCCGGAGGGTAAGGAAGTACAATGTTAAATGTAACTTGCGCAACTTGTTTTTTCTATTTCTACTAGGAAAATATATTCTTTATTTAAAAAATATTTTCTTCGAAAAATATTTTTAAAAATTATGATCAACCAAACATGATTATTTTTAAAAAAAATATTTTTATTCGTACTAAACACACCATTAAGTATACATGTGCCACATGTGCATATACCAAATTTTGTTAATTTAACTCTACGAGAATTTAGTGATAAACAAGTAATTATTAGGAAACCAAATCTTATACTTCATATAATTCAAGAAATGAAATGTTAGTATAAATACTAAATTCTATTCACCAAATTTAGATGTTAATTAAACTTTTGGATCCAATATATAATAATATGAGTTACTCTATTATACATTGATCTTCCTCCTATTTTATAGGTAAAGAGATTATTTTCGATTAAAGAATACTATTATATTTAGTTTACATGGAGTTTAAATAAGCTTCTAAAAAGTTACATTCATATTTTATTTAACATCATATACAAATTATTGTATTATCTTCATGCTAGGTTAACTTAATGTGTAAAGAATTTCGATAATATAAGTTAAAATAGTTTGTACGACGTGAAAACAACTTAAGAATCAGTATGCTTGATTACTCAACAATTGACATTAAGTTAATAAATACATAAAAATTAATATGCAAAATAAAATCTTAAATTTCAAACATCAATACTCTAAATTAGAAATCAGTAATGTAGAATTAAATGTTCATAAAAGAAAACATATTCGATATGAAAACTTAAAAAGGTGATACATATTAGAACTTGGAGTAAAATTGAGGATGTTTCAAAAATAATTTATTCATAAATTAAAGACAACGATCAAATTTATGTACACCTTATTCTTTTTACATTTCACTCATGTACACCTTATTCTTTTTACATTTCACTCAAGTATTTTGTAACTTATGAGGTTTTTATATTTATGAAAAACATAAAACATATATATTAAATCTAAATTTAGCTTTATTTTATAATTTTATATTACAATTCCACATTATGATTTTAAATTATAATTTCATTTCTTAGTTTTCTCCGGAAATTAATTTTCTAAAGCTAGTCAAAGGCATCTTTCTTCTCAATTTGTCTAATTCCCTTTTTTCATAAATCAAATAAATGAAAAAATATTAGTTTTTCTAATTTAACCTTTTGTTTAAGATCTTGTTTTTAAAGTAAAAGACTAAAAAAGAGAAACTGAAACAAAGACCTTGAAGTTATTCAGAATCCTAAGAAGAAAAGGCTGAAATAGTTTCAAAAAAAACTCAAACGTAACTACATAAAACAACAAATTAACACGTAGATCGTACCGTATAATTTTAATTAATACAATATTTGAATAATATTATAAATTTCTTATCGTTATATAATGTCACACATTCATATTTTTAAAATGATAAACCTACAAAAACAAAGGATACGGATAGAGCAACTACGTTATTTGAATGATAAATATTCTACAAGATAAAAGTAGGATATGAAAAGGTAAAAGCTACTATGAAAAGGTAGGATAAAAATGAAATATGATTATTAAGGAAATAGTAAAGTAACGAAGCGATCACACAAAATCGCTCGTTATATAAATCAGATCTTTTCATTGTTACCTAACAATGAATTCAAACGACACAATAACCAAGAATCAAATATCAAATCAAACATTATTACAATACAACCACCCAAATAAGGTGTTTTAATACTTAATAATTCAAATTAAGTTCAATTTTCACTTATTAGCTAGTTGTTTTTGGACTTGTCTTCATAAGTAGAAAAACGAATAACAGTTTTAGCTCCTTCAGACATGGCATGTTTAGCTAGTTGTCCTGGCAACTCCATTTTCACAGCTCTGTGCATGTCCATAGACGTCAACGTTGCTCATTCCGAGTACTTCAACAATGATTTTGATGTGTCTACGATTTTCTCAGTCATGCATTGCATGAAATGGTTCAATATAACCATTGATCTTAATGATATTTCCAACTTTGGATTCACTTCTTTCATAACCTTGTATATGTACCTCTCATATCCCACATCTTTGCTTCTCTTGTTCGTGTTCGTGTTCTTGTTCTTGCTCTTGCCTTTGCTCATGAAAAATTATCAACAACAAAAAAGATAAATATTACTTCAAGAAACAAGAAAATTAAGTGGTTAATACCTAACTTAGGAAAAATAACAACAATAAGAAGACTATTTTTTTTATATTTATTTACTCATGATCTAGTCTTATAGATCTAGCTAGATCACACGAAATATTTAATTTCTTTGAACATAAATTTATGGTAGACAAAGAAAGTGTGTGCGGGGTGGGTTGGGGGTTTGGGGTGGGGTGGGAGGGAGTAATTAAGTGGTTTAAGCCTCAAAGAACAGAAGAAAAACAACAACAATGAAAATAATAGTCATTTTTTATTTTTATTTACTCATGAAATAGCTCATCACACGAGACATTCAATTTCTTAGAATATAAATATGAAGGTGGGTGGGGCCACTATAACAAAAATAACTTTTAGCGGCATTAAATATTGACACTAATAAAGAGTGCTAAAGTCTTTACCGGCATTAGTTAAGTGTCATTAGAATCAATGTCGCTAAAAGCTTTAGGGACATATATAAAGAGTGACAATTGCCGTTAAAAATACATATTTAGCGGCAATTAAGAATCAAATGACGCAAATGATCATTTTTATTGTAGTGGAGTTCGGGGAGAGAATTAAGTGGTTTAAGCCTCGAAGAACAGAAAAAGAAAACAACAATCAAAATTATAATTACTTTTATTTACTCATGAACTAGCCAACCATACACAATACATTCAATTTATTAGAACATAAATTCATCAATCAGAAGAAAAAAAAGTGTGTGGGGGTGGGGTGAGGGTTTGGGGGAGGGTTAGAGTAATTAAGTGGTTTAAGCTTCAAAAAACAGAATGAAGAAAAAATAACAACAAAGATTATAGTCTTTTTTTTAAATTTATTTACTCATAAACTAGCTAACAAGAGACATTTAATTATATTTCTTAGAACATAAATTCATGATAAAAAAGATTAGTGAAAAAATCAAGTGGTGGTAAGAAGAAAAACTAGGAAAATCATAATATTTTCTTAAACTCTCGATTTAGTTTTAATGATTTACATAATCACACACGAGACATTTGATTTCTTAGGACATACATTAATTAAGGTTAAAAAAATGATAAAACTTAAATGGTTTAAGCCTCAAAAAAGAGAAGAAGAAAATCAACAAATCATAGTAATTTTTTAATTTACTCGTGATCTAATCTAATCGATATACCTAATCATACACTAGATATTCAAATTCTTAAATAAATAAATCCATGGTATATAGAAAAAATAGTGATAACATTAATTAAGTGTTTAAGACTAAAATGGAATAAAAACAACATCAGTGAAAATCATAGTAATTTTTTAATTTACTCATGATCTAATCTAATCGATATACTTAATTATACACTAGATATTCAGATTCTTAAAACATAAATGCATGGTATGTAGAAAAAATAGTGGTAACATTAATTAAGTGTTTAAGACTAAAAAAGGAATTAAAAAAACATCAATGAAAATCATAGTATTTTTTTAATTTACTCATGATCTAATCTAATCGATATACCTAATTATACACTAGTCAAATTCTTAAAACATAAATCCATGGTATATAGAAAAAATAGTGATAACATTAATCAAAGTGTTTAAGACTAAAAATGGAATTAAAAAAACATCAATGAAAATCATAGTCATTTTCTTAAATCATAAATTTCCTATAAAGAAAAAAAAAGGATAGCATTTAAGTGGTTTAAACCTCAAAGAAAAGAAAAGAAAATATAAAATTATAGCCATTTTTTATTTCTATTTATGATTTAGCTAATCACACATAAGACATTCAATTTCATCGAACATAAATTCATGATAGAAAAAAAGAAAAAATTAATTCAACTGATTTAATCCTTAAAAAAAGGGAAATAATGAAATTTATGATTTTTATTAATTTACTCATGACCTAGTCAGATCGATCTAATCACACACAAGACATTCAAATTTCTCTTAGAACATAAATTCATGTTAAAAAATAATGTGATTAAAATTACCTGAACTTGAAGCAAGATTCATTGTGTTCCTTCTTGACATTTTTTTTTGTAGCTTAGTGTTCACATTATAGTTCACTTAATTTATATTAGGAAAAACTTTTATAAGCACTTAGTTTTTCCATAATTAGATAAATTAATTAGGAGATCACCTTACTCTCTATGTTGATATTGGTGTTGTTTGCACCTTACATACCAAAAAAAATAAGTGTCTAAAAGCTTATAGTAATATGAAATATTAAAGTATCGTAAACATAAACACTTAAACTATGTTTAATTAAGACATTTATTCATTACAAGATTTTAGCTATATATGAGCTTAAGATAAAAGGAAAATGTTAATTGGATCATATATGACTCAATAAATATGAGTATTAAAATGATAGTAGGACATAATTAATTTTTTGACATGAAGTATATTATAGGGAAAGTTACATAAATATATTATAATAAAAAAATATTTACCATTTATAGTAATAATATTTCTTTTTCATTTGATCACTTTTAATTCATTTATAATACAAGTTTAATTTGATATATGATTAAACACACTATAAGAAGAAAAAATAGCAACTAAAAAAATTAAGTCATCATTTGATTTGCAGATTCATACATTGTTAAGACATTGAATTTTTGAAAAGATAAAACATAGTAGGAAAAAAGTGAAATTATTATAAACATTTGAAAATTAATATACACACAACACATACAAAATTCAACATTTTTTTGGACATGTAAATAAAATTACCAAGTCATACCCAACTTTCACTTTTTTTTATGTTTCTTTGGTGATTTTTAATTTGTTACGTTCTATATGTTTACTAAATAGTGATATCAAGGCAATAAAAACGTCCTTCCAAAATGAATAATGAGATTATTTCCTGAATTTACTCAAACTTTTTTTTTTGCATAGATGCAAAGAAAAACCTTATCTAAATTAATTTTATTTAAATTTCGAGGCTGATCGGTGTTTGATATACAGTTTAGAGTCTTGAGATTCGCGTTGTATAATGCTTATTAATTAAAGGAAAAAATGCTCCACATTAGGAATTTCTTATCATTCTCATGTTCAAATATCGAATCTTAGACCTCTTATTAGAATAAAATTAAGGATTCTATGAAAAACGACGTAGCCATAATTAATAAAGGGTGTGGTCGGTTGAATATCTCCCGCTGAAAAATTATATATTGTGTTAGTAAAAAATTATACCAAGGGTTTCTGTTCAATATGACGAATGATGTTTTTCAAGAAAAATGTTTATTAGGAAAATAAGTGAGTTTTCTTGCTTATTTTCTTAAAATTGATACGTAATTGAATATACTATCATCTTAAAGCATTTAATCTAGACAAATCCTATGAAATGTGGAGGTGGGGTCGGTGTATTGTGGGGTGGGGTGAATCGATGAGGTGCATCAGAGGGTAAGAAAGTATAATCAGTGTTTGAATGTAACCTGCGGAACTTGTTTTTCCTATTTCTCTGGGGAAAATATGTTCTTCATTTTAAATAAAAATGTTTATGATCAATAAAACATGATTATTTTTTTTAAAAAAAATTCCTTCGTACTAAACACACCTTAAATATACATGCGCCACATGTGCATCTCCACGAGAATTTAGTGATAAAACAAGTGATTATTAGGAAACCAGATCTTATACTTCATATAATTCAAGAATTGAAGTGTTAGTATAATTACTAAATTCTATACACCAAATTTAGATGTTAATTAAACTTTTGGATCCAATATATAATAATCTGAGTTACTCTATTGTACATTGGTCTTCCTCAATTAGGTAAAGAGATTATTTCGATTAAAGAAAACTAATATATTTAGTTTACATGGAGTTTAAAAGTTAATAAGCTTCTAAAAAAGTTGCATTCGTATTTTATTTAACATCATTTACAAATAAGAATTGAACAATTTGTATTATTTTCATGCTAGGTTAACTTAATGTGTAAAAATTCTCGACAATATAAGTTAAAATAGTATGGACGTGAAAACAACTTAAGAATCAGTACGCGTAAATATTAAATTATCGACCGAACAAATTAATTAAATTGTGAGGAAATAAACACAATTTTAACGTAGAACAAACGGTAAAAATATCAGTCACGTGGACTAATATATTGTGGAGTTCACGCTCTTAAAGCAAGTTACATACACGCGCCCCCAATTTTTTTTAATGGTGTGCTCATGTAGATCATTTGAAAACCTAATCATTGACATGAAGCAAAAATTTCGATCATATAAGTAAAAATATCAATCATATAAATTAATTTAGTACCTAAATAAAATTAAAATCAATTTAAATCTAAGAACATTAAGTTAATTAAGACGTAAAAATCGATATGCATAACAAAATCATAAATTTAAACATCAATACTCTAAATTAAAAAGTTGATCATACAGACTAACTAAGTCATATTTAAACATCAGTAATATAGAATTAAAGGTTCATAAAGAAAACATATTCGATATGAAAACTTAAAAGGTCATACATATTAGGACTTGGAGTAAAATTGAAGATTTTTCAAAAATAATTTCTTTATAAATTAAAAAAATATGAAGAATGTGGTTAGAAATTCATAATAGAGTCCGACCATAACGATCGAATTGATTATCTTCATGCATAGATCATGATCAAATTTGTGTACACCTTATTCTTTTAAAATTTCACTAAAGTATTTTGCAACTCATGGGGTTTCTATATTTATAAAAAACATAAAACATATTAAATCTAAATTCTATTTTCAAATAAAACTTCAGCTTTTATTTTATAACTTTATATTATAATTCCATATTATGATTTTAAATTATAATGTCATTACTTAGTTTTCTCCGGAAATTAATTTTCTAAGGGTAGTCAAAGGCATCTTTAATTTCTTCTCAATTTGTCTAATAACCTTTATTTCATAAATCAAATAAATGACAAAATATTAGTTTTTCTAATTTAACCTTTTGTTTAAGATACTGTTTTTAAAGTAAAAGACGGAAAAAAGAAACTGAAACAAAGACTTTGAAGTTATTCAGAATCCCAAAAAAAAAAGGCTGATATAGTTTCAAACAAAAGAAAAGAAATACTCAAACATAACTACATAAATCAGATCTTTTCATTGTTACCTAATAATGAATTCTAACGACATGACCAACAATAAAATATCAAACCAAACATTAGTACAATACAACCACCCAAACAAGGTGTTTTAATACTTAATAATTCAATTTTAACTTATTAGCTAGTTGTTTTAGGACGTGTCTTCATGAGTAGAAAAACGAATAACAACTTTAGCTCCTTCAGACATGGCATGCTTAGCTAGTTGTCCTGGCAACTCCATTTTCACAGCTCTATGCATGTCCATAGACGTCAACGTTGTTCGTCCCGAGTACTTCAACAATGATTTTGATGTGTCTACGATTTTCTCAGCCATGTCTTGCATGAAATGGTTCAATATAACCATAGATCTTAATGATATTTCCAACTTTGGATTCACTTCTTTCATAACCTTGTATATGTACCTCTCATATCCCACAGCTTCGCTTCTCTTGTTCGTGTTCGTGTTCTTGCTTTTGCTCTTGCTCTTGCCTTTGCTCATGCAAAATTATCAACAAAAAAAAGATAAATATTAGTCTCAAGAAACAAGAAAATTAAGTGGTTAATACCTAATTTAAGCAAAATAACAACTATAAGACTATTTTTTTACCTCATGATCTAGTCTGATCGATCGAGCTAGATTACACACGAAACATTTAATTTCTTTGAACATAAATTTATTGTAGAGAAAAATGTGTGTTTAGGTGGGGAGGAATTAAGTGGTTTAAACCTCAAAGAACAGAAGAAAAACAACAATGAAAATTATTTTGGTGTTTTTTAATTTACTCATTTTCTTAACTTAGATATTTTTAATTTATTATAGTCTTTTTATAATTGTGAGTGGTCTGGTTTCAGTTGTTACACCGCACTTAAATTTATATAATCCCTTATTAACAACTTTTTCTTCTACCTAGAATTTTTTTATTTTTTTTTTAAAAAAACTTTTTTTAATCATACCCCACTTTCACTTTTTTGATGTTTCTTTTGGTGTTTTTGAATTTGTTACGTTCTATATGTTTACAAAATAGTGATACCAAGGCAATAAAAATGTCCTTACGAAATAAATGATAGATTATTTCCTGAATTTACTCAAACTTTTTTTTTTGCATATATGTAAAGAAAACCCTTATCTAAAATTATTTTTTATTTGAAATTCGAGGTCGATCGATGTTTGATATACATTTTAGAGTCTCAAGATTCGCGGTTGCATAATGCTTATAATTAAAGGAAAAAATGTTCCACATTAGGAACTTCTTATCATTCTCATGTTCAGATATCAAAACTTAGACCTCTAATTAGGATAAAATTAAGAATCCTATGAACAACGACGTATCCATAAATAAAGAAGGGTGTGGTCGGTTGAATATCTCTCGCTGAATATTTATATATTGTGTAACTAGAAAAGTATATTATGGGTTTTCATTCAATATGACGAATGATGCATTTCAAGAAAAATGTTTTTATTTTTTATTTTTTTTATTTTTTATTTCAAGAAAAATGTTTATTAGAAAAATAAGTGAGTTTTCTTACTTATTTTCTTAAAATTGATACGTATGTGAATATAATGTAGACAAATCCTATGAAATGTGTAGGGGGGGTCGGTGTAGGAGGTGAAGTAATGAGGTGCGTCGGAGGTTAAGGAAGTACAATGTTAAATGTAACTTGCACAACTTGTTTTTTCTATTTCTACTAGGAAAATATATTCTTCATTTTAAAAAAAATATTTTCTTAGAAAAATATTTTTTAAAAATTATGATCAACCAAACATGATTATTTTTTAAAAAAATATTTTACTTCGTACTAAACACAGCATAAGTATACGTGCACGACATGTGCATATACCAAGTTTTGTTAATTTAAATCTACGAGAATTTAGTGATAAAACAAGTGATTATTAGGAAACCAGATCTTATGCTTCATGTAATTCAAGAATTGAAGTGTTAGTATAATTACTAAATTCTATACACCAAATTTAGATGTTAATTAAACTTTTGGATCCAATATATAATAATATGAGTTACTCTATTGTACATTGGTCTTCCTCAATTAGGTAAAGAGATTATTTTCGATTAAAGAAAACTAATACATTTAGTTTACATGGAGTTTAAAAGTTAATAAGCTTCTAAAAAAGTTGCATTCGTATTTTATTTAACATCATTTACAAATTAGGAATTGAACAATTTGTATTATCTTCATGCCTGGTTAACTTAATGTGTAAAAGTTCTCGATAATATAAGTTAAAATATTATGTACGACGTGAAAACAATTTCAGAATCAGTATGTGTGATACTAAACAATTGACATTAAGTTAATAAAGACGTAAAAATCAATATGCAAAATAAAATCATAAATTTCAACATCAATACTCTAAATTAAAAAGTTGATCATACAGATTAACTAAGTCATATTTAAACATAATTAATGTAGAATTAAAGTTTCATAAAAGAAAACATATTCGATATGAAAACTTAAAAAGGTCATACATATTAGGACTTGGAGTAAAATTGAGGATTTTTCAAAAATATTTTCTTTATATATTAAAGATAACGATCAAATTTGTGTACACCTTATTGTTTTTAAATTTCACTAAAGTATTTTGCAACTCATGGGGTTTCTATATTTATAAAAACATAAAACATATTAAATCTAAATTCTATTTCAAATAAAACTTCAGCTTTATTTTATAACTTTATATTACAATTCCATATTATGATTTTAAATTATAATTCATTACTTAGTTTTCTCCGGAAATTAATTTTCTAAGGGTAGTCAAAGGCATCTTTAATTTCTTCTCAATTTGTCTATAACCTTTTTTCATAAATCAAATAAATGACAAAATATTAGTTTTTCTAATTTAACCTTTTGTTTAACATACTGTTTTTAAAGTAAAAGACGGAAAAAAGAAACTGAAACAAAGACTTTGAAGTTATTCAGAATCCCAAGAAGAAAAGGCTGAAATAGTTTCAAACAAAAAGAAACGAAAAGCTCAAACGTAACTACATAAAACAACAAATTAACACGTAGATTGTACCGTATAATTTTAATTAATACAATATTTGAATAATATTATAAATTTTATCGTTATATAATGTCACACATTCATATTTTTAAAATGATAAACCTACAAAAACAAAGGATACGGATAGAGCAACTACGTAATTTGAATGATAAATATTCTACAAGATAAAGGTAGGATATGAGGTAAAACTACTATGAAAAGATAGGATAAAAGATGAAATACGATTATATATTAAGAAAACAGTAAAATAATGACGCGATCACACCAAATTACTCGTTATAGAAAACATGTATTTTCATTGTTACCTAACAATGAATTCAAACGACATAATAACCAAGAATCAAATCAAACCAAACATTATTACAATACAACCACCCAAACAAGGTGTTTTAATACTTAATAATTCAAATTAAGTTCAATTTTCACTTATTAGCTAGTTGTTTTTGGACTTGTCTTCATGAGTAGAAAAACGAATAACAGCTTTAGCTCCTTCAGACATGGCATGTTTAGCTAGTTGTCCTGGCAACTCCATTTTCACAGCTCTGTGCATGTCCATAGACGTCAACGTTGTTCGTCCCGAGTACTTCAACAATGATTTTGATGTGTCTACTATTCTCTCAGCCATGTCTTGCATGAAATGGTTCAATATAACCATTGATCTTAATGATATTTCCAACTTTGGATTCACTTCTTTCATAACTTTGTATATGTACCTCTCATACCCCACAGCTTTGCTTCTCTTGTTCGTGTTCGTGTTCGTGTTCTTGCTCTTGCTCTTGCTCTTGCTCTTGCTCTTGCTCTTGCCTTTGCTCATGCAAAATTATCAACAAAAAAAAAGATAAAATATTAGTCTCAACAAACAAGAAAATTAAGTGGTTAATACCTAATTTAGGCAAAATAACAATTATAAGACTATTTTTTTACCTCATGATCTAGTCTGATCGATCGAGCTAGATTACACACGAAACATTTAATTTCTTTGAACATAAATTTATGGTAGAGAAAAATGTGTGTTTAAGGTACGGAGGAATTAAGTGGTTTAAGCCTCAAAGAACTGAAGAAAAACAACAATAAAAATTCTTGTGATTTTTTATTTTTACTTTTACTCATGAACTAGCTAATCACACGCGAGACATTCAATTTTTTAAAACATAAATTGATGATTGAGAAAAAAATTGTGTGGGGGTGGGGTGGGGTGGGTGGAGGAATTAAGTAGTTTAAACTTCAAAAAACAGGAGAAAAAAAGACAAAAATAATGGTCATAGTCATTTTTTTATTTTTATCTATTCATGAATTAGCTAATCACACACGAAACATTTAATTTCTTAGAACATAAATTTAGAAATAAGGTGAAAAAAATTAAGTAGTATGAAGAAAAACAATAACAAAAATTATAATCATTTTGTAAAACTAGTGATTTAGTCTCATTAATTTAACTAATTACACCTGAGACATTTGATTTCTTAGAACATACATAATTTTGGTAGAAGAAGGTGAAAACATTAAATGGTTTAAGCCTCAAAAAGAGAAGAAGAAAACCAACACAAAAAATCATAGTATATTTTTTGTTTACTCAGGATCTAGTCTAATCGATCTATCTAATCATATACGAGACATTCAATTTCTTATAACATAAATCCATGGTAGGAGAAAAAAATAATAACATTAATTAAGTGGTTTAAGCCAAAAAAAAAAAAAAATCAGTCATTTTTTTATTTTTGTTTACTCATTGATCTAGCTAATTAATCACACACGCTTAGACATTCAATTTTTTAATCAAAACATAAATTCATGGTAGAAAAAAAAATTAGTGAAACCCTAATCAAGTGGTTTAAGCTTCAAAGAAAGAAGAAAAACAATCAAAATCATAGTCATTTTCTAATTTTTTTTTACACATGATTTAGCTAATCACGTATAAGACATTCAATTTCATAGAACATAAATTTATGGTAAAAAAAAAAGGCTAAAAATTAATTGAAGTGACGATTAATTTAAGCCCTAAAAAAAGGGGGGGAAATGAAATCACGATTTTTCTTTATCTGCTCTAGATCTACTCTGACCGATCTAATCATACACGAGATATTCAATTCCTTACAACATAAATTCATGTTAAAAAAATAAAAGTGATTAAAAGTACCTGAACTTGAAGCTTGTTTCATGGTGTTCCTTCCTGACATTTTTTCTTTTTTTTTAGCTTAGTTAAAAGTATTTTATTTGGAGTTTAATGTTGGGGTTAACATTATATATAGTTCACTTAAGTACATATTAGGAAAAACTTTTATAAGCATTTTTTTCCCCACAATTAGATAAAAACAAATTTTATTAATTAGGAGGTCACCTTAATTTCATTTCTTTTTTTGTTTTTCTTGTTCTTTCATTTGTACGTTACGTTTTACATTTTTTTTTATTTTGTGTCATGACACCTATGCAATAAAAAGATTCTTCCAAAAGCCATAATTACATTTTCCCTCAATTTGATTTTAACTTTCTACATAATTCAAATAATTAACTCTCTATGAAAAGTATTTCTAGAAAATAAGTGATACATTATTATCTATTTTTATTTTTGTTTGATAGGTAAAAAAAATATTATCCCAAAAATATTAATTTAGACTAATAATATAAAAGCTAAAGTAAAAGAAGTCATTTCCAAATTTTAAGGATTTCCTGAAGAAAAAAAATCTAAATTTTATGTCCAATCAAATATGAGAAATTGAAAAATATTTTATATATTTAAAAAAGAATCTGCCCATAGCAAACACACCCTGAGTATATATATATATATATATATATATATATATATATATATATATATATATATATATATATATATATATATATATATATTAAATCGTAAATACTTCGTGACTTAATCTTATCTATTTTACCATAACTTTTGGTGTATACATCGAACTCCACGAGAATTCGTACCGACAAAATAAGTGACTTAGCTTTTTTTATTTTGATCTTTTTATCGCCCTTAAACAAACACCATATTTAGTATAGTTTTAAAAGTAAAATTCTGAAAAATAAAGCGTGTATAAAAAAAATCTCAAAGAATTATGAAATAAAAAAGTAATTTTTGATCATGTAACATGACTCCATTTAATTAAGATACACACATATGTATTTAATAAAGTAAAACACTTATATTAATTATGAAACCATTAATTTCTGTATTTGCTTTTGAAATCTGTGTTTATTGTCATGTTTTTTAAGAGCAATTATTATGCTAGTAATATACTATATATTTATTAGCATGTGATGCTACTATTTTTGGAGTATAAAAGTTTATTATTCAATAAGCATCTAAAAGTGTTAATTTTCTAGATTTGATTTAACATCATATTATTCACATACATAGGATACTATTTTAACTTAACCTATAAAATTCTCGATAATGTAAGTTGAAAAATTCAAAAAATATACGCGCACCTTACTCATATCTTTTGTAGGATAGAAAGGAACCCCCACCCCATGAGTGTATAAAAGTTATTATTCAATAAGCATCTAAAAGTGTTAATTTTCTAGATTTGATTTAACATCATATTATTCACGAGTCCGGAGCCTAAAAGGTATAAAATGTTAACAAAAATTTCAAAACGGTATATAAATTTTTATTTTAACCAAAACGGCAAAATCGCTGGTAGAGCAGCGATTTTGCTCGCTGAAAAAAGCAAATCGCTGCAATAGCAGCAATTTTCTAATTTTAAATATTTAAAAAAAAAAAGAAATTTAAAGAAATCGCTGCAATGGCAGCGATTTCCAATATAAAATTTTTTAAATTTTTTTTCAATGCAGCGATTCAACTTAAATATTTTTCTTTTTGAAATTTAAAAAAAAAATTAAAGCAAATGTGTAAAAAAAATATTTATTTTTAAAATTAAATCGCTGCCAAGGCAGCGATTTTAAAGATTTTTTTAAAATTTTCAAATAAATCGCTGCTGTTGGCAGCGATTTACTAAGAAAAATTTTTTTTAAAAAAATTATTTAAATCGCTGCCTTGGCAGGGATTTAATTTTAAAAAAAAAAAAATTGACACAAATCGCTGCCTAGGCAGCGATTTGCTTTAAATATATATATTTTTTTAAATTTCAAATAAATAATTTAAGTTAAATTGCTTCCTAGGCAGCGATTTATTAAAAAAAATTGATATTGAAAAATGCAGCGATTTCTATATATATATATATATATATATATATATATATATATATATATATATATTTAAAATTAGAAAATCGCTGCTATTGCAGCGATTTTGCTTTTTCCGACGAGCAAAATCGCTATTGCAAGCAATTTTGCTTTTTCCGGCGTGCAAAATTGCTATTGCAGCGATTTTGCTTTTTCCGGCGAGCAAAATCGTTATTGCAGCGATTTTGCTTTTTCCGGCAAGCGATTTTGCCGTTTTAAAATTTTTGTTAACATTTTATACTCTTTAGACTCCGAACTCTATTATTCACATATATATTGCATTACTATTTTAACTTAACCTAAAAATTCTCGACAATATAAGTTAAAAAATCTCAAAAATGTACGCGCACCTTACTCGTATCTTTTGTAGGATAGAAAGGAACCCCCACCCCCACACACACATGAGTGTATCTAAACTCGAGTATATTGTCAATCACAATTATAACATAGTCATAAAATGGATAAAATAATTACAGATATCAAATTTAGATGAATAATAATATACCATGTATATTAGTTTCAAACTTTAGACTTAATACCAAAAAATGGGTTAAGAAATTTCAGTTTTCTAATCAACAACCAGACTGAGTGTATTAACTATCAAAATTCACCCAGTCTCCACATATTAACATTTTTTTTTCCCCAGGGTGTTTGCTACAAAAATATTTACAATAGTTTCTGTATAGACCTGAAGATCACCTTACATTAATTACAGCTCTGGGTCTTCTACCGTTGGATCGTTTTCGCGATGGAATTACGCCATTAAGACATTCATATTTCCTTTTGAATGAGCCATTACTTAGATCCCCATAGCTTCTGTCAAACTTGACAATGTTTGTTACAATGGCATGTACTATGACTTCACTTTTAGGAACCATAATGACCTTTTTCTCAATAACTGATGTCTGTCCACAGCTAGGATCCGTGAGGGCGCTTTCTCTTAGATTCTGTAAGATGGAGTCTTTATCATCTTTGAACACATCTGCTGAAATCTGCACGATAGAATCAAAAATTATAATCACCCCTTGGGACTACCAGTACCTGTACAACAACATACCCAGTGTGATCCCAACAATAGGGTCTAGGGAGGGTGGGCTGTACGCAGACCTTACAGTGACTGTTTCCAATAAGAGTTCTAAAAACATGCAGAGACCAGTCACACAACATAATGATAAGCTAAAAGACTAATTATCTGACAGAGATCAGTTGCAGGGTCCTCTTATCGAAAATGATCTGATTGATTGTTCTTGTGATACCCACAACGTAGAGGGATGATGTGGGCTATGGGTAAATTGTTGACTCAAAAGCGTTCGAGTCAAGTCCTACCAAAGTGTGGGTCTCTTCTTTTCTAACTGTACCAATACAACATATTGCATGTTAATCAATCATTTGCTCCATCAACGAGCATTGCCAAGTATAATGAGTCTCGCCTCTATGTAGGTGATCAAACAGCCACCGGCTAAGAGAATAATATCACCCAGCAAAGGACCTCACAAGTGAAGAATGCCTTTAAACACAATCGACCATCTTATTCTTCGTAGCATGGCAGTAATCTAATCTATGCGACACAAAGGAACATGCTGGCATGAAAAACCAACATAGGAAATATTTTTACCAAATAGTGCTGAAATAGTTTCTAGCCTCTCAGCAAATTTACCAAGAGTATACCAATTATAGAAGAAAAACCGTGATGGCAAGGCCCAAGCAAAAGGAAAATGACAGTGGGACATAAAACAATGTCTAGAACATTGAGACTCTGCAGAAGATCTACACTCAATATTTTAGAAGTTAGAACAAGCATGGTAGTTATCAATTTATCACCTTTCAGTTTCCACAAGGACAATGGATGCTAGCATGGAATTGGCTAGGTGTCTTCTATCAATAAAAAATGAATATACAAGCCATAACAGTGTAATTTTCTATGCATTTATCTGAATAAAGTATTAGAACAATGTGGCCAGAGATTAACCAAATCAGTGATAATTCAAATGGAAAAAAAATTGTCTTCTCACCTTAAAATCAATAGGAATCATGATTTCAGCCGATGAGCACTTGCAACCATCGCTGAAGTTCAATTTCATCATAACGTTAAAAGGATTTGTACTCTTAACTGTCCGTCTGACAAGGAATAGGAGTTGAATAAGAATGTCTCAAGTTTGAGAGAGCTTATAACTTTAGTGAACATATGAAATAAACCCTCACCAATAACTAATAGGGAAAACTAGCATATACAAATTCAAAATTTTGGATTAAGAAAATCAATGGGTAAGATTCCACCTTTACTTAGCTACTTTTTTTCCAGATTTTTTCCTCATCAATGACTTTGAGTTTAGCATACTGACTTTTTATATCAACTATAGTCTTCTTTTCTTTTCCTTTTTGGGCTAGAAAACGGAAACTGTTGAAATGATATTACCTCTCATTTTATTATGTGTCCAATTTATATTTCTTTATTTTTCCATTTAAGTAAGGTTAGATTATGATTAGGGTAATGATATGCAAACAAGAGAGGAAAAAAATAAATGATTATTAAAATCACTTTTTGGATGCTACAGTTCTTCATTGACAATGAAAACATCTTTCTTTTCAAATATATCCATAACCTGGAAAATGTCTGATCAAGATTGTCGGATAATCTAAACATTCTTTTCTACGTGATATTTTGATGAAAATCTTGAATTACTAATACAAGAGCAAAATATTTTGAACATACGGGAGCAACTATGCCAGAGGAAAATGTATTACAAAGACGAAACAAGATTATATTTCACATTCAACATAGCAAGCTTCAAGTTATAAAACTACCTTTTCAGATAAAGAGGTTGTTTATCCAGGACAGCCGCTTTCATGTTTTGACTTTCTGAAAAAGAAACCTGCAGTTCCATTTCAAAAGCAGCAAAGCTGTTACCATAATAGATCCAGAAAGTGTATGAAGGCCAAGGACTAGTACTGATGACAATAATTTACTGAAGGAAAAGAAATACAAGATAATTCACTGTTTTGCAAATGAGACAAATAACGAGCATCGTACAAACATCTTCCATTAGCACAGTTATGTCGTCGATCACAGTCAACTTCTTTGTATTTTTTGTTCCTTATGCATCTTCTCGATGCCTTCTTAATGATAACATGTTATTTCATCCCAAAAAGAAAGGGAAAAAAGGTCTAAGCTACTCACAGTCAGCACAAAAAGTTTCCTTCACTCAATTAACAGAAAAAACTGAGGTAAGTTGAAGTAGCATCAACACTTTTACAGTAGGACTATTCACACTCCCTTTTACTTGCCACGTCCCTGCTCACATTTTTAGAGCCCATTTATCATTGTCATACGGGGTATGTTGTTATCATTGTCATCTCTTGGCTCACATGGTAGCACAACAGATTCCGAAAGCCTTGGATCTGCATACCTCAAACAAGAGATACATAGGATAGGTGAACAGAGCCATAGGCCCTCAAAAAGAGGCAAGAGCTAACTAACGAATTCAGTGTTCCTTCAGGAAGAGGTTCCAAAGGAAGGTCGTAGTGTTCTGATTTGCTGCAAGGGTACAGAGCCATTTCCCCAAGTCATTAAGTGACAGATCATTTTATTTCAATCAAGTCTACATAAGTAGTCAAAAATATCAAAGGAAAAACTCATAAAGGTCATGGTTTATCAGTGAAATAATGCTGACACTGCCGCTGATTATGCAATTGATGCACCCGCCGCTAGCTATCCATGCTTATTTTTTTTTCTATTTAATAACCGTGATTCCTGGCAGAAAAAGAAGGGAGGACAAGGCAAGGCATGCCACAAAAGTTTTCCTTCACATCTTGCTTAACAGGCGCAATGATGTAAGAGTGTGTGTGGGGGTGGGGTGGGGTGGGGGGCTTGGGGTGGCTGTGAGAGGAGAGGAAGACACTGAGCCTCCACAGTTCTTATATTCTATAAGCACATACATGTGTATTCAACATAATCAGCAGAATCTGCAGACACTCACCTCTACAGATTTGATAAAAGGCAATGGTGCTCTATTTCCATGGACGCTTGCCACTGCAAGACTCCAATTTACATATTTTTCATCTGCAAAACAAGTAAATTGGATATAACGAATGACCCACTCAAAAGAGGACCAGATCAATTGTAACTTGCTTTGTGCACATTCACACACACTGAGATTGCTTGCAAAATAACAGTAAAAGTGAAAATGCCTTTTGATCTCAACTACTTCAAAATACCAAATGGACAGTTAAACGAAAAGAAGATAGGCACAAATTCAGGTTAGTTACCAAGACTTGAGGCTTGAGTAAAAATGGTCTGGAGAAGATCAATTCTAATAAAAGGTGGGATTCGCAGACTCAGGAATTCCATGACTCCTGTGATTACCTGTTCATAACTATATTGGTAAACATTCTGGAAACAGGATCAATCAAAAGTACAAATCTTTTTCAGATCAAGTACCATAAAAAAAGAATATATGAACATGTGAATTTGCATATAGGTCTGATAGCTAAATTTCCATGTAATCAAATGGGAGCCATTTGACATGCCCAAACAAAACCATTTGTAAGTCACTTCAAGGACATTTGAGGTTGAGGGAGAGGGAGGAGGGAAGGAAGGGGGGGCTTGTGATGCCCCTAAAGCACCTGGTTAACGAATAAACGTTGACTAAAGAGCTGTTAGCACCAACTAAGTCCAAGTCGTCAGATGAAGGTTGAATATTCCAATAAGCAATTCCACATGTGAAACCTCACCAAGCAATAGTGTAATGTTTACTATTCAGAATATATGAACCATGATAACAACTTTCAGTAGCATAGAGGTACAACAACAAAAATATGTTACCTTGTCTACAAGACCATGAATCAGTAGGCTTGCTTTCTTGTCCTTGGGAGTTTTCTGCAAAATAATGGACGAGGGTATAAGAGCTAAGTAACAGATGAACTCCTACTAATCCAACATATTAGTATGTGTTTGCTGATGTTACATTTGGCCCAAGGAATAATATACCTGAAGATTAACTATTACAATCTTTCCACCGCCTTTGAGTGATTTTAGAGGCAAATTACAGGCAGGGGTGATCTGCAAACTGCAAGAGTAGAACAAGTCATGTTATCTTCTGACATGACATGATTAAGGGCGAAGAATGACAGAAGTAAATGGTTTAACAGTTTAGAGTCAACAAACACTGTAAGAACTCATTATTTTAGCATCATGCATCAGAATTCCAGATTACGGAGATGTCAAATTGCTAGTTAGCTTTACCTTGTCCCTAGACATAACACAACATCAGCCATTTTGCAGTGTCTCTCAGCTGGATTCATCTCCTTTGGAGGTAGAGCATCCTGAGGAGAAAAACAGGAAGGGAATGGATGAGGTCAACAACAGATTCATACGTGGAATCATATTTTAGCCATAAATAACCTTTGATGCGTTGGCCCAAATAGCAGGTAACAAAAAAAACATTGAAACTATTACAACTTTTTGTCTAAATCATTGGATTCTCACGAGGGTACAACCTGTCAAACTTTTGTCTACAAATATCCATGGAATGTAACTGTACAACTATAAAGAGAAGCCCAGATCCTTCATCTTATTAAACAAAAAGCTGTTTATGGTTACCTCCCAGTCAAGAACTGTGTCTTTAAGTCTTGCACCACAGCCCACCTTGGAACAACGCCGTGCAGTTTCCTTCAACCCAATAGTTTCTATTTCAAAATCCCTCATATACCTTCATGGGTCAATTCACAAAAATAGAATTTATAAGCAATCACCATAACGTTACCAGAAAACTACATACAATAAAACGAAAATTGAGTGAATATACATGAATGTGGGAACATGCATAGTAGCAGAGCATAGCGCTGCATAAAAAGACGGAATCTTACTCAATTCCACAAGAAGGGCATCGTTCCATAAAAGAATCCCCATGTAATTCAGAAAGCTTCTCCCTTGGAATTCCAGAGCGAAGATGAAGGCCGTCAATGTTCTACCATTTTCAAATAAGAATGATGTTATATTTTAATATCATCCACCAAGAGATATAAATGTGAACCTTTTTGGAAGTAGACAGTTGAAACTACATAGAGTAAATGGAATCTAAGGCTTTGTATTTAAGTAGAATAAACATCTCTTGATCAAGTGAAAGGTCATATTTTAAACACATAAATACTCCCACTTTCTCTCATTGGTTGAACTAATTTTGTCGAGCTGAGTGGAAATGGAAAAGTTTCGGATGGAAGTAAATGGAGTGAGTACTGGAAATCATCTACACCACTACCATAAAGTATACCCAAACTCAATATTAAATTGGAATCAGAAGAGGTCTTTGTTATGTTGCTTCTGTTAGGTCAACAGTAAAATGGTAAATACACTAGAACAGAGCAAAACATAAATGACAACATCAATTTATCAACTTCACCTCAATCCAAATCTAGTTAAGGTTCGCTATATGAATCCTCTACAATACCAATCATTTGGATGGAATGATAACCGTGCAGGCGTTCTTTCAATTGCTGGTTAATGATTATAACTGTGAGAAATATAGAAAATAATATTATTGAATTGTTGTTGTATCTACATTATTACATGAGATCCTATTTATAGGGCATAGAATACAATCCTTTACCAAATAGGATACTATTTAGTAGTCCTATTCCTATTCTAATAGGATTATATAAACCTATTCCTATTTTAATAGTATTGTATAAACTATTCATATTCTAATAGGATTGTATAAACCTATTCATATTCTAACACTCCCCCTCAAGCTAGTGCGTACAATTCATGCATCTAGCTTGTTACAAATGTAATTAACACGGGGACCGATGAGGGGCTTGGTGATATATTTGCAGACTTCACAAAATTGACGGTCAATCTTAATGTGCTTGTCTTCTCATTAAATACTGAATTTGATGAATTTGATGCATAATGCCATTAAATCTCAATGTGCTTAATCTTCGCATGAAATACTGAATTTGATTCATAATGTTGGTGTTGAACTTCCCAACCCAAGCTTGAGAAAAAATTGTTCTAGACCATAGAGTGATTTGTACAATCGATGACACAACACAATCGACATACAAGGGTACTAAACTCCCCCTGAGCAACGAAGTGCTCAAATCTAATATAAAGTATATGGATCATGTTGGCATCAATAGATGAGTTAATATTAAATAAGAAAGTCACCAAAATAATTATTGGAACATGCTCATATGCCGTAGTATTAGAAAAAATGGTCACAATCTAAGAAATAAAATTATATAGGTAGGGTCGGAAAGATGTCACGACCCAACTAGAAAATAGAAATTATAGGATAGTTGGAACGATCCCATTGACAAAAAAAGAGAAATAATATGGGTAGGGTCGGAATGATGGCACGACCCTAATGAAAAAGAGAAATTATATAGGTAGGATTGGAATGATGGCACAACCCTACGCAAATCAGATTTGAGGAGTCACCGGAAAAGACGAATGGAACTATGCAAATAAAATCTAAGTTACTGAAAAGACACATGATGTTATGCAACTCAGATATAAGAAAATAGTTCGGAAAAAAAATAATCCACGGTACTACACAAATTCAATATGAAAAGTAGTCCGGGAGATGCACGGTGCTACGCAAATCAGAGATGCAAAAAAAGGTAGTCACCGGAAAGATGGGACGGTGCTACAAAATTAAATATGAAAAAGTAATTACCGGAAAGATGGGACGGTGCTACAAAATTAAATATGGGAAAATAGTCACTAGAAAGATACACGGTGACCCAACTTTTGCTAACATAATCATTGGCCAGACGGGCGGCATATATGAGTAATAGCCGCCCGCCGACAGCTGAAGCTCTTTGATTGTTTACCAAGATCGTAGAGGCTCTGATATCATGTGAGAAATATAGAAAATAATATTATTGCATTGTTGTTGTATCTACATTATTACATGAGACCCTATTTATAGGGCATAGAATACAATCCTTTACCAAATAGGATACTATTTAGTAGTCCTATTCCTATTCTAATAGGATTATATAAACCTATTCCTATTTTAACAGTATTGTATAAACTATTCATATTCTAATAGGATTGTATAAACCTATTCATATTCTAACAATAACATTATGAATTTGTTGAAGTTGGCAAAAAGGAACAAGAGGGAGTTGCTCGGTTAGTAAGAACCCCTCACCTCTAAACTCTAAGGGGTCGTTTGGTAGGCTGCATTAGAACAAAATAGTCCATGGATTATGTAAGGTATTATTTAGTACCATGTTTGGTAGGAATTTGAGTCTATGTATAACTAATCCATGGATTAGTTATACCTCCAACATGGTATTATAGGATGTATTACTAATACCTTCTATTTGGAGGTATTAGTAATACACAAGATATAATACCATGGGATAAGCTATGTAAAGACAAAAATATCCTCAATCATTTTAATTATTGTGTATTTTCTTGATTTTATTATTTATATTTGTACAAGTAAGTTTATTTAAATAAATTAGCTTATAAATTATTTAGAGAAAGTTGTTTGTTACTAATAAATCCAATATAAATCAATTGAAATGTGAGTTGTATATTTTGTATATGAAGTTTGTGATATAAACTTAATGTGTGTGTGTGTATATATTTGCTTGATTTTCTAATTATTTGTATTTTAAACAATTTAAAAAATTTACATACATATTAAAACTAAAACTTGCAATTTTATGTGTACATGTAGATGGTTTATTCAATTTTATCATTGTTGACCATTTTTCGATTTTAAAAGTAGATGGTTTATCTTTTTTTAATTGAAAATTGACCTTTTGTGAGTGATCAATTTATTAAGATGACAATTATTTAGCCTCAAATAATTCAAGTGAAAAAATAACAAACAAGACAACTAAATTGTTCTTCCCATAGCTAGTTAGAAGGTTATAAAAAATAATATTGTCCAACAATTATCTACTTTGATCCAATTACATAATAATTCAAGGGTATAATTGGAAAGAAGCTTTTCAAAGAGCTATAATCCAAACACAAGATGAGGTGGGGAAAAATCAACCAAACACTTGATAAAAATAAACCATGCATTACTAATCCCTGCACTACTTATCCCTGCATTACTAATCCTTGCATTACTAATCCATGTGTTATGAATCTTTGTACCAAACGACCCCTAAAGGTTGTGGATTCAAGTCCCCAAGGGTGCTAAAGGATGAGAGTTCCTACGGAGGGGTAAAAAAAATGGCAAAAAGGAGAGTCGACCATGTATACAGTCAAATATTGCCATGAGAATAGGTCAAAAGAGATATATTAAACTGAATGGTTAAATCTTCGACCTCACCATCATCCAACTTTAATATATCGGTAGACCATGATTCGTTGATTAGCAAAGTAAGCTCAAAATGCTTTAATTATGCAAATCACTAGTAACAATATCAGAACTATTCTAAGGATTGTGTTATTTATTTCATACATCTATCCTATAACACTCTTCTAAGGCAATCTAAGTCAAAGATAAATGGGTGTGTTCAATTGACAGCCTTAGCTGTCAATTAGCATGTCAAAGATAGATGTGGCTTCAGCATAGACCCCAAGCAAGAAGAGTGAGCATAGAGCAGCTCTCTCCTCGTTTAACAGAGAGGAACTACATAGGAAATTGAAAGGGGCAGAACAGAAGCTTTTCTTGGGAATGGAAATGGACAACTAAATGACTAATCAGAAGAAATGAAAAACAGGAGTGCTATCGGGGTTTGAAACTGCGACTTCATTTAGAAAGCAGCACTAGCTACAAACACACAGCTGAAGTGATAAAATTAATAACCATACAAATGTTAAACACACCGATATAGTAAGAAACCAATAATTCCACACCTGGCTTATAAGAAACTTTAGAAAACCCGCCTTCTCTAGTTCCACTAGGGCCATGTGTGTCATGCTTGGCGTTGCACGATGAAAAGGCAATGATGCTTCTGGTAGCGCTTTCCCTTCTCTCTACAATCAGTTAAATAAAAGGGATAAGATAGAATATGGCCCATAATTCTTTAGCGGTAAAGAATTGTTATATTATTTTAATCCGTGAAAGATCCTCCAACAATATATACAGACATTCACATCATAACCATTGCCTGATCCTGACAACATTACTGCAATGCTGTCAATCAAATGCCCTAAGGAATAATAGAAGTTATATGTTCATATCTCAATGAATGATAATAATACAAATGCTTGTGCACTTAAGGTGTACCTAGCAGTCAATGAAGTAGGTGAAAACCTTGGAAACCAGGATTCAAATCCCACCAAAGACAAAAGAAGACTAGTGGTTTATTCCCATCCACCTAAGCCTTTGGTGAGAAGATTTAACCGATACATGTGGTGGTAGAGATAGCAAACAAACGGTGGAATAGCCGAGATGCTCACAAACTATCTCGGACACCACAGTTATCAAAAAAATCTATGTTACTCACTCTTCCAATATGCATCTAGTTGTGTGTTGGATCCTCTAATGCTATGCATTTTGAAAGATTTAACACTTGAACAACATCATTTTTGGAGGGCCAGAGCAGCATAGAAAAGAATACAATTGCTTGAGCAATCCATATGCACATATAAACTATAGTGTATTTAATAGCTGATTCCTACTAAGTAAAGAGATTAGTAGTCAATACAATATCAAAAATGAAATAAGAGAACTATACAATATACTCAAACAATAACACATAAAAAGACAATTGTGGTAGGCATCCTGCATGTCGGTAGATTTAACATACTCGCACAGGAGAAAACAGTGCCCCCCATCGTAAGATAGATCATTCCTTTAAGGCAACCTTCCTTAATTCATGTCATTATTACCAACCAAAGTGATAGACCTACCAAACAACTTTATTGTGCAAGGTGCTCCTCCACTTATTTTATATAACTTTCCCAGATCAAATACACAAAAGAAGAAAGAAAACTCTGCACCACCTTTATATGATCAACACATCCTCCTCTCAGTTCCCAAATATCCCGCCTAAAAGATGACATTGCAGGTAGAAAGAAGGATTGGAGATAATGACTGGCCAAATTAGCTAGAATTAGGTCGAAAGGCCAGCATTCAATTCTCAAATCTTAACATTTTAACATGGGTATCAACAGCAGAAACATTTCAAGCAATGTGCTTTCAGAAAGAGGGACTTGCAATTCACCGATATAACTACAACACTACCTGAAGAGTCCAAATACCCTTGGGACCACGAAAATCAGGTATACCACAAGAAGTGGATATTCCTGCTCCTGTAAACACCACTAAATGCTTACTCTGTAGAAGAAACAAGAGTTAGAATGGGTTACTTCTAAAGAGAAAAGCTATACATGGCATAGCTAAGACAAAGACTGTTTAAAGGAGTCACCTTTTGTATCATCACGGCAAGTCTCTCAATCTGCAAAGTTTATGTTTAAAAAATCAGCATTAGTAAGAACACAGAAAAACAAAGTGATTCTTCCCCTTTACACTGATCTTTGACAAGCAGCTGAAAGAAAAGGAAGATCCTCCAGCACCAGAAAGTACTGATTTTCCAGAAAATCTTAAATAGCACAATGGATAGAAATTACAGCCAGAATCTAAATATTCAGCAATCAAAATCTACTTAAAACTATCTCCTTTTATTATTAGCAATCAGACTTTACTTTAAAGTGAGGACAACAACAGAATGTATTTGGGTCCTAGAATTCCAACAAAGACAAAACAACACTACGGGACAATTGGAGATTGTGAAGATGACACAGAATGCTATTTGAAACAATTGTTATATACCTGCAAGAAAAATTAAGTTCATTTTTGTTGCCTAGACCACAGATAACGAAAAGTTGGAAGCCATATTTTCTACAGCGGTTGGAACTTGAAAATTCCAAATACCATTCCAAATGAACAACCATAAGTTTTTTGAGTGCTATCTAGGTACTCATACTGATTTCCTACTAATCCTTCTCTTTTTTCATCAATGATTAACTAATGCTACCTTAAGCCCTTAACATTTGTTTTTGAGAAAGACCTTGATCCCTTAACATAGAAGACATGCAATAGCAAAAGGAACGATGATCAGAGCTTAAATGCATAACTCGCAGGGATATTCAACAAGCTGCAATAATATTGCTAATAGAAGGATTCCTCATTTCGTATAGTATTGAAGCCCTAAGATACATGAAAGTTCTAAATTTGGTGGTGGAGTGGAGACAAAGACGTTTTGCAGGACCATCAAGTGCTTGCACTGATACTATTTTTTCGGCAAATTGTGTATTATCTATTGAATCGAGAAGACTAAGGACCTTACGAACTTATCATCCAATGTATAACATTTATCTCATGACCAACACAATGCATGATACTATCAAAAAGCTTTTGAACAAAATAACTAGAGAACTCCCAATGCTTCATGTTTTACACCCCTAAGCAGATGCAGACCCAGGTAGAGTTCCGAACCCCTTTGACAGAAAACTAAACCGATTATACATGATTAAAATTATTTCTCCAGACATTGAACCTCCTTTGACTTCTCCGTATATTTACTTTTTATATTTCGAACCCCTTTTAGTAAAAATCCTAACTTTGCCACTGCCCTTGAGATTTAACAACCCCTAATTAGATTAATGAAATTAAGATTATCAGGGTCCTATCACGCTCAACAATGTGGGAATTAATTCTGGATCTCATGAAAAATCCTAAATGCAAACTACCAAGCAATCAAAAACACCCCCCAGTTCCTAAATTTCCATTCTTAATCAAGCACAAAAACCTAAACAAGTTTTATGGGTATTTTCAGTCACATAAAACGATCAAACAAGTTAAAATCACAACAATTAACACGAAAGGAGTAAAGGGTTGCAGAAAAAAGTGCCAGAAAAGAGAGAAAAAATCTCACTTTGTCTTGCAAAAGGAGAGGTGGGTCAAAATACTCAGTCATCCCAACATTGCCCACATCTTCTATAAAAGAAAGCTTTTCAGCGTAACCCAGAGACATTTTTTCCCCTTTGTTCTTCAGGAACAATCTGCTTCTTCTTTAATTTTCTCTGTGAAAAAAAAAGATTGATTGATCACTGAAGAATTAGAAGCAGAGGAATACTCTACAAAGAAAGCCTTTTCAGTATTGATGTGTAGTAAAGATGGTCAAAGTATATACCTTTTTTTGCCCCCCTTGTTCCCCTTTTTTCCTCATTTATTCCAATTTTTTACCCCATATCCAATTGAAGCACGATAAATCTGTATTTGTTTTATGGAGGGTCCACCCATATTGAAGCACGATATATTTGTATTTGTGTCATGTAGATTCCATCTGTATTTGAGAACGATAAATTCGTGCGTGTGCCGTGTAAGGCCCATCCGTATTAGAGCACGATAAATCCGTGTTTGTGTCGTGCAGGGCTATCTGCATTGGAGCAAGATACATCGTGCTTGTGTCATGTAGGGCCCATACGCATTTGAGAACGATAAATTCGTGTTTTTATCGTGTAGGGCCCATTCACATTAGAGCACGATAAATCCGTGTGTGTTTCGTATAGGGCCCATCCGCATTAGAGCACGATATATCCGTGTCTGTGCCGTATAGGTCCTATTCGCATTAAAGAACGATAAATTCGTGCGCGTTTCGTGTAGGCACATCCGCATTAGAGCATGATAAATCCGTATTTGTGTAGTGTAGGGCTCATCTGCATTAAAGCACGATACATTCGTGTTTGTATCATGTAGGGCCTATCCGCATTATAGCACGATAAATTCGTGCGTGTTTCGTGTAGGACCCATTCGCATTAGAGCACGATAAATCCGTGCGTGTTTTGTGTAGGGCCCATTCGTATTAGAGCACGATAAATTCGTGTTTGTGTCGTGCAGGGCTCATTTACATTGAAGCACGATAAACCATATTTGTGTTGTGTAGGACCCATTCGGAGAGAGTGCTCCCTATTAAAGATTTTTCTATATTAAGGCTCAAATTCGATCTTTAATTAGCAGAGAAGTAGCTTTATTTACTGCATCATATTATTTGATAGTTACTCCATTTCAATTTATTTTTATTACATCATATTATTTGATGGTTATTCCATTTCAATTTGTTTTCATTAAGGGGCCTTTGGGTGTGAAAATATTGTTATTTGAAATTTTAAATTGCATAAATAATTTAAAATAAAATTGAAAATTGAAAATTTTAAAATATATACTATAATTAAATATATTTTTCTAAATTTAACTCCCAATAAAAAGGCAAGAAATTTCATGGCCTTGTAATCTCATAATGTATCTTTCAGAGGGGCCCAAAAAGTATTTAGTACACTGTCATGAGGGCCCAAATGAGACCCCAAATATACCATAAATGGAACTTTTTACCTTCTTAGGCTCATGTTCTAATTGAATTAAAGACTTTTTTTTTTCTCTCTTTCAATTTATACAGCTGGAATTCAAATAAAATTAAGATAAATGAAATTTTATTTGAATTTAGGTTTTAATACTTTTTTTTTTTGGGGGGGGATGGAGTGGGGGGTTCCCACTTTGTAAGAGACCTTGTATTAGTGAGAGCTTTCTTCAATTCTCATTGAGTAAATTTATTGATCGGTTGATATTTTATTAGAGTTCGATTAATTTAAATTTGATAATACATAAAATTTATTATATATAAACTATTTTTAATTAAAAAAAATATCGACTTTTTAAGTGAAGAACAAAATACTCAGTCATCCCAACATAGCCCACATCTTCTATAAAAGAAAGCTTTTCAACATAACCCAAAGACATTTTTTTCCCTTTGTTCTTTAGGAACAATCTGCTTCTTCTTTAATTTTCTCTATGGAAAAAAAAAATTGATTGATCACTGAAGAATTAGAAGCAGAGGAATACTCTACAAAGAAAGCCTTTTCAGTATTGATGTGTAGTAAAGATGGTCAAAGTATTTACCTTTTTTTCCCCCCTTGCTCCCCTTTTTTCCTCACTTATTCCAATTTTTTATTCGATATTTGAATTGAAGCACGATAAATCTGAATTTATCTTACGGGGGGTCCATCCGTATTGGAGCACGATACATTCATGTTTATGTCATGTAGAGCCCATCCGCATTTGAGAACGATAAATGTGTGCGTGTGTCGTGTAGGGTCCATCTGCATTAAAGCACGATAAATTCGTGTTTGTGTCGTGTAGGGCTTATATGCATTGGAGCACGATACATTCATGTTTGTGTCATGTAGGGCATATCCGCATTAGAGTACGATAATATTTGTGCGTGTTCCGTGTAGGGCCCATCCATATTGGAGCACAATAAATTCGTGTGTGTTTCATGTAGGCCCATTCGCATTAGAGCACGATAAATTCGTGTGTGTTTCATGTAGGGCCCATCCGCATTGGAACACGATAAATTCATGTTTGTGTTGTGTAGGGCCCATCCGCATTGGAGCACGATACATTCGTGTTTGTGTCATGTAGGGCATATCCGCATTTGAGCACGATAAATTCGTGCGTGTTTCGTGTAGGGCCCATCCGCATTAGAGCACGATAAATCCGTATTTGTGTCGTGTAGGGCTCATCTGCATTGGAGCATAATAAATCCATATTTGTGTTGTGTAGGGCCTATTTAGAGAGAAAGTGCTTTCTATTAAAGATTTTTCTATATTGAGCCTCAAATTCAACCTTTGATTAACGGAGGAGTAGCATTATCCACTGTATCATATTATTCGTGTTATTCCATTTCAGTATGTTTTCATTAAGGGGCATTTGGGTTTGAAAATATTTTTATTTGAAAATTAAAGTTGTGTTTGGCAGTGAATAAAAATTGAAGTCATTTTCTATGTTTTGTAATATATATGATTAAACATATTTTTCGAAATTTAACTCCGAATAAAAAGCAAGAAATTTCATGGCCTTGTAATCTCATTTTGTATCTTTCAGAGGGGCCAAACCAAATAACTTTCCTATTTATTTCAAATGAGACACCAAATATACCAAAAATGGAACTTTTTACCTTCTTAGGCTCATATTCTAATTGAATCAAAGACTTTTTTTTCTACCTTTCAATTTATACAGCTGGAATTCAAATAAAATCAAAATAAAATGGATGTATAAGATAAAATGAATTTTTATTTGAATTTTAAGTTTTAATTCTTTTTTTAGGGGGTGGGGGGTTCCTACTTTGTAGGATACTTTGTAATTATTGAGAGCTTTACTTTTGGGTCCTTATTCCAATGACTTTGAAGTTGAGTTTCAGTAGAGCATTGACTTTCTTCAATTTTGATTGAGTCAATTTATTGAGCCTGATATTTTATTAGAGTTTAATTAATTTAAATTTGATAATATATAAAATTTATTATATATAAATCATTTTTGATCGAAAAAAATTATTTTAATATTTATATCTATTAAAAGATGCAATGGTCTTATGAATTCCATCATACTTCATAGTGGTTTGCACTCTTTTTAGGAATCAAAGTGATTTAGGCTACATTTCCAAGTGAAAAGTTCCAATTTTTCTACTAAATTATGTTTCTTTTTCTTTCTTACCATTTAACTTGTCTTAAAAAATAAGTTATTAAAAATAGGAAATGAATTTCCAAAGTGAAAGTTTAGTTTTCTATTTTTCTAGTATTCTTCTCGCCCTTCAACAACCCTCATCTTCATTCCATTTTCGTATTCTCTCATTTGCACCAACCCCACACTCCTAAGTCTCACTTTCACCGTTTATCTCTTATAAATGTTTATCTAAATTATATATAAATGGTTTTAAAATAATATATTCTATTCACATGACGAACAAAAAATATGTAAAAAAAACTTTAAAAGAATTGATTTCGTCGGTCACTCAAGAATCTACAAAAATCTATATTAGAGTTCGAATAATCTAGATTCACGTTGCATAGGCGGAAAAGCGCTCTCTATTAATAATTTTTTCATATCCAAAACTCAAATTTAAAACTTTTGATTAAGAGAGAAACAGCTCCACCCACTACGCCACATCTTTTCTTGATACGTTTACCCGTTTTTTATTATAGATAAGGTCTTCTTTTCGAGTATAATTTCCAATTGAAAAAAAAAAAGAATATTAGATACGACAGCCTTAAAATTTAAGACTCATAAGTCCAATTTCAGATATTGATTTTAAAGTGATAATATTTGCAATTTGTTATATGAATTTTGTTTATATTCTAAATAAGCCTTCAAATTGGCTATATGTGTGTAATATACACTTCCCCTGAAGCTATATTTGTACAACATTTAAAATAAGAACAAACGCTAAATGATACCATAAAAATATACATTTGTGTAAACTAGCTATGCACTTCCCTGAAGGCCCAAAATAGCCGGACTTGATTGTGCGGCCCATCAATGCCTGCTTACGGAGTTGCCTTTGTTAAAAAGCGTTTAACCTTTTCAATATGAGATTTTTGACGTGAATTTAAATTTAGTCGTGTAGATTCAGATATCAAATGAATTTTTTTTTAAAAGCAGTAAACAAGAGTCATTGTCAAGAAAAAATCAATTTAGTTTAATGCTTTGAACCGCTGTGCTAACATTTTGCATCTTGTTCAAGAAATTCAGAATCTGTATACATATTTACATAATAATATAAAATCTAAGTTATGTATACAATGTGAGTCAATTAAAAAGTACAATAACATGTTATATATTCATTTATTTTGGCTAATTCTCGCAAAACCCAATCCCAAAAATGATTTTAGAATTCATCGATCTGTTACACAAATGTAGCTGTGAAGCAATTGATTAGTTTATTAGCAATTGTTTAAGCACGATAACCAATTTAAAGAAGAAAATAAATAATAATATGTTACAACGGTCCAAAAATGTGTATTTACTTACTTTGAATGGACATATTTATCTTTAATTCTAGCATAACTTAATTTAAATATTATTTAATGCTTGTCAATCAAATTGTACATTATAACAGCGGATTTTATTTATAACTGAATATAAAAGTTTAAGATATAAATAAATATACTTTTATAATTTAAAATTAAATTTGTGCATAGTATTTTAAGTTTTGATAACTTTAAACTTGTTAGGTAGAATGTTAAGATAAATTTTTTTTAGCAAACATAAGAAACACATACTAGTTGAGACGGTAAAAGTAAAATAGGGAGAGAGGGAGTATAATTAAGATGGACGTGAAAATATAATAATGAGAAAATTTTATATATGACCACTTAAAAATAGTTTAATTACTCATCATAGCTATAATTTGATGATTATAATTCGTAGTCACATGCTATATGAGAGGAGAAAGGCGAGCGAGACCAGAAAAGAGAGGAGAGAGGCGAGAAAAAATGGGAGAAAGATGAATTGTATATATATATCAGTTAAATAATTATATATTATACATATAGATTTGTATATATGACAGGCGAGATTGGAAGAGACGAGTGAGATTGGGAGCGAGAGGAGAGAGCGCAGAGAGTGGGAGAGAGGTGAAATGTATATGTATATATTTAAATAATTTTATATTATGCATATGTATTTGTATATTCTGCCGAATTATACATGTACAAACATAACTAATTATACAATTCAAAGTCAGCCAACATAATTAATATATAATATTAGTCGCGAGTGATAATTATGACAAACTATAACTATGATGAGTAATTAAATGATATAAACTTATTTAACAGCTTAATTTTATTTAATTAAGGATTTACTCGTCAATAATGATTCATATTACATTAATCAAAATTCCAAATCAACTTAAGAAAGAGAATCAAAGAAGTAAATCTAAAAACTCAGACAAAGCTTAACAGGGAGTATAGAAATAGACTAATAATACAGTAACTAACTTTAATTAAAGAAAAAAATAAAATTAACTTCCTTTTTCAAACTTGCATCAACACGTTGAAGGCAAACCATAAACTGAAAATGGCGGCAAGTGATGCTCCGGCATTGTACTTAACAGCACCGCTATCTGTCAAATCATCAGCATCACCGTTGGGACCATCCGCCGGAGAATCCGCTGGAGAATCAGCCGGAGATACAGGTGCCGGTGGTGACTTAGAGTGCTTAGGAGATTCAGCATGTGCCGCCGGTGCCGGCGCCGGCGCCGGTGTAGGACTAGCCTTGAACAATTCCTCGGGTAACAACACCTTATCAAGCGAGTAAATCGCTAATGGCAGCTTATCAACCACAGTCGCCGTGATCTTCGCCGTCACAACTTTCGTCTTTATAGTAACATCTTCACCGTCATTTTGAATGACTACAGCGTACTTCTTAGCTCCGTCAGTAGCTAATGTGTTCATATCTCCGTTATTCGATTTCAAATTCGAAATCGATTGATATATAGGAATTCCATGATATTCGAGCAGTGATTGCTTCCCTTCCGCTGTTAAATTCTTAAATTTAGGCAAAAATTTCTTCATTGCATCATCTCGTGGACAAAATATTGTTAATCCGCCATCAACGTTATCTTCAAACGTGTTTTCAGCCGGAGAAGCTAAAAGAGTCTCGGCGAAAAGTTTGCAGCCTTTAGCTGACATTAGAGAAGTGAGATTCATTTGGCTTGGTCCTGGAGTCGGAGCTTCAGCTTCGTCTGAGGGTAAAATCGTACTTATTTGAATAACGGAGATGTTGTAAGGAATCTCAACGATCGATTTTACAAATTTAGCCGGAGGAGGACCGTTGTAATCAGCCGGACTGAGCCCGACTTTACCTCCTTTTAGATCAGTAATGTTTATGAATCCGGAAGATCCGGTAGCTGAGCCGGTGGCTTGGAACATTGTGGCGGCAAGTGCGGTGCCGTTAGTAATCTGGTGAAGCTTTTTGGCGTCGAAGTAATCGAGAAGCACGTGTAAAGAGAGAACGTTTTTTATAGTGTAGATAGATAGTTGTTTGGAGAGTAGATCTGACATTCCGGCATTATCTACAACACAAACAGTGATGGTTTGCCGGCGGTTAATTTCAGCGGCGAGGTGTGTAGTTGTTAAGTAATGGTTGAAATCGGAGAACTGTTTATGGTTGGCTAGAATGTGAGTAATGTTGTGAGCTTCAGTTGCACAAATAAAAAGGACTACCGAGAGAACCACCGCAGCCACGGTGGCCGACGACGAAAGCTGCATGTCGGTGTTGTAAGAGAAAGAAGAACTCCGGTGACTGTGTGTGAAATTGAGGGAGTTGTTTTGGGGCAAGTGAGATCTCAAGTGACTGCAAATTTATTGATCAGGTACGACCCTTATACAATAATGTATTTTTACACATATAACAACATGCTTTCACATATCCTCATATTATGGCGAACGCCAATTACATAAACACATTTCTAAACTTGTTGGATTTTTCTTCAAAGATATCTTAATCATGCTATTTTCTTATTGAATTATCGAATCACTCAGTTCTTTTTAAACATCGTTGGATAATGTGGAACCAGATTTTATAAGGGATATTGATAAATGATACATATGTTGTTCCAGGACTCATAAGTCCAATGTGAAAATGTTCAAGAACAATTGTGTTTACTTCAACTCATTTAAACACATTAAAAAAAAAAAGACTAACACATAATTTATCTTCATTCCTTCAATCAAATTAAAATCATTACAATACGAACACAATTGAAGACATTTACAATAGAAAAGTCGATCAAAATCAACCAACAATGTTTAAAAGAAACAAATTATGAATGATTCAATAGAAAAATGACATAGTCAAGATACTTAAAGGGAAAAATCCAACAAATTTAGAAACATGTTTATAAGTTCGGCCTATGGCCAACAAATCTATAAAATAACGAGATCATATATTTTTTCTACTGGAGTTTAATAATTTCATTCTAACTCCTTCCATAATTCCTCATAAACAAATCAGAATCTAATACGATGAGAGGTAAAAGGTAAAAAGTATTTCGTAAAATTAATCGAGATATATGGAAGGTAGTGTAATTAAGGAACAAAAATGGAAAAAGCATTATCATATTATACGAATTATTTTTGCTCTAAAAGGTTAATAATATCCGGATTCGGTTACACCCTTTTCTTCGCAAACAAACAAGTATGCATGTGGGGATTCCGTGAAGATGATCATTATGTGTAAAATAAAAGTACTAAAAGATTTTATAATTTCACTTATTATAGTCATAGCCCATCTTTAAAAGTTTGGTTGTAATAATTAAAATAAATTAGAATATGATTTTCTGTAAAGGAGTTTTAGAATTAAATACTATCATTACTTGAAATTAAAGAAAAGAGGTTACGTGAAAGTTAATATTGAAGTGTTGGACCATTGATAATGCTAAACATTTTATTTTTTTTACCTTTAAATTTTTTTAAAAAGTTAAGTGTGTTTTGGTTATGTTACTCTGCCTAGGGGCAGCTCAACCAGATTGAGAACCTAAAGCGAAATTTTAATTTGAGACCTTAAATATAAATAGATTTTATATACGTATTTATTCAAAATTTATTTTTTCTTACGCTATTTAGATGAAAATTATTACTTTTAATACTGTTTTTTCTGTTATTTGTTATTAATAAGATTTTATCAACTCAACATTGAAAAACATTCTTTCACTGAGACAATTATTATATGAATTCTTAATATAATTATATAAGTAATAAGTTGACAAATATTAAATAAAGATAAGAGTTAGAACCATAGAATTTGATGCAAGAATTCAATGACTTGATATACCTATTTTAATATGCTTTTCAGTTTTCACTATTAATTCTTATTTTTAGCAAAGTATAAAAAATATTAAAGTGAGTAAAATAATATATTTATAAAAAATTATACTTATTATCATAGAGAATTAATTTTTCTAGATAAATTTTAACACGTAATTTATTTTTGATAAAAATTTGGGACCCCAAAATTTAAGCGCCTAAGACAAAAGCCTTATTTCTCAAAGCATATAGCTGCCCCTGCTCTACCTTACCTTTTATTTGCTGATATTGAAAGAAATGAAATGTTTTTTTTTTTCAATTATATGTTATTTTTTATTCAACTATCGTATTATTTTATAAAGAAAATCTCTATACCTTACAATTTATATTGATTAATTAGTCACCTTTTTTAAAAGGTTATATTTCGATGCCAATGTGTGTACGTAAAATAGAAAAACAAATGTTACTAACATAAAATAATTTAACAACTGCTTGACCATATATTAAAAATATACGATATCCCTATAGGACTATTCTCCTAATTTCATTAAATTTAATAATTTAGAAGAAAAAATAAATGGACGGTGGTCTGATTGAGCATATCACTGCGTTAAATGTGCTAATCTTGTAATTTATATATTTTCTCCTCTAGTGATTGATTGATTAGTTAAAATACAAAATTTGGGATGTATATAATGTTATTTTCTGTATATGTGTTTGGTAAAAACGCACTTAATTAATTTACTCCCTTCGTCCGATTTATCAAACTTTGACTAACATTTTAAGATATATTTTTTTCATCATATTAATATACAAAAAATTGCAATTTATAGTACTTTTCATATAGTTTTAGAATATCTTTTTTTTTTTTTTAAAATATCAAATTAATGTGATCTAATTTAACTTGGAAAATTAGTCAAATTGACTTTCGAAAAGTGTTACATGACAAACAATACCGCACGGAGGGAGTATCTTTTAATAAAATTATTTTTTGATATTTGATAAGTATCAGAAACTCGGGTAACAATTGAACAGGTTGGATCAAATTTGATCAGAGTGTAATTATGAATTAAGACAATAATCAGGTCAAGACCTAATTCAATCTAAATTTACTCAGATCAAAATGGTTAGACAATGAGTTATATAACGGATCAAGACTTAATCCAATTTAATTTTTACCAAGCTTGATTAATTTTTTTGTTCGTTTAAATTATTTTAATACCTAATAAAATCATATAACATGGGTTGAACTACATGAGTGGGATTGAGCTAACAAATTGATACATCAATAACTGATCCAAATTTAAACGAGTTAGATGAATTGAGTTTGATTAATTTAAAATAACTTTGCGTAAAATCTAGATGAATATATTATAAGAGACTGGAATGGTAGTGTGGGAATATGACATTAGACTTGAGATATCACTTATGATATTTTTCACCAAAAAATATACTTTATTGATTAAGAATTTATTTTCTTTAAATAAAATGTTAATAGAAACTAAAATAAAATACTAGCAGAAGAAGAGGAGGAAACTAAGGCTTAAAAGATGGAGTTCAAATAAAAGGTCACCACGTGTATTGTCAGTAATCACATAATTACGTAACCATAAAAGTCTTATTATATTCGGTACAAATTAAAAAAATAATAATATATATATACGAATTTTTTATTTCTCTGTTGTATTAATAAGTAAATAATATTGTTTTAAAAATATCTGTATATCTAGATATGAAGTCGTTTATCGGTCTCTTTTTTAAAAATTTCTTTTTTTTCTATATAAAATTTTAACGAAACAAATATTAGAAATTAGAAATATTTTTTCCTAACACACACCATAAATGTCCATTATTCAATTCTTTAAAATTATATTTATTAAAACATTGTACGTATAATATGATTGAAAAATCAAGGTAAAATATTTCAAATACAATTATTCGAATTTAGATCTTATTTAAGACACAACAATTCAAAAGTACGTAGGCTTATAAAATTTATAAACTCAAAACATAATTTAAATAATGACACAATTTTGATTATCTATGTGTTTTTACTATATGAATTCGTACAAAATAAGATTATTATACTTAAAATTTGAATATGAAATCTCAAATAAATGTGATTTATCCCATTGACTTAATTAGATTTTCCGTTGACGGGTAGGATTCTCTGGCAAAATTCTCAGCTTTTGTAGCGTTTAATATTGTAACGCTATCACAGCTGTTTAGATTGTGATTTAGTATTAAATTACTACAATACATTGGATTCCATCATTAATTTTGTGGCAAGTCTGATTCATATAAATATATACATAATCCATGGACCTTATATTATAAAATTATTATTTTTATTTATTACTATGCAATATAAACGTTAAGAATCACGAGATTTCAAATTTAAGTAGAGATAAAAATATTTAGAAAAAAAATTTCAATCAGTCTTAATATATAGTTACCTGAAATTCACGGGAGATCGCAAATCGTGGCGGACCAAATCATTCATTAATCCGAGGTATGATTCGAACAGATCTGCAATTAAATTTTAAATCTCAAATACTACCTTTAATATGAAGTTGTTACAACGCAACTAACTTTATTTGGTCTTTGTTTTCTTGTATATATCGAAATAAAAAAAAATAAAAATTAAAATGCTTATTAAGTGGAAGTAATAATAGAAAGAAAAAAAAAAGTTTTTTCCTTGTGCACAATTTTTAAAAATCTTTTTAAAATTCACACATAGGGATAAGTTCCAGCTAAAAAATCTTTTAAAAATTGTTGATGCAAAAATATAGGATAAAGACTATTGCAATAGAGATTTTTGTGATCTAAATACACGTATAGCAGAAACATAGTGTATCAGATTGTCTATCATTTTAGTACATGATCATAGATAGAGTAAGTACATTCTTTACAATTAGAGGTAATTGGGTCTTCTAACTTGCAATTGAACCCAATTGGAACATATTTAGCACGAGTGTCAGATACATGTTGTCCTCAACTTCGAGACACACATTTAAATCTCGCAAGGAATTTTGAAGGCAACCGATGAAATATATAAATCATTCTGTCTACTACTGATGGCCAAAAATAAGAGAATAAAAGAGCAAATAGCTCTAAGGGATATGCTCTATTCGATATTGTATTTAAATTAGAAATTTAGACATAACGAAAGAAGTAAATCTGTCGCTATAAGTCAGGATATGCATTTGGGTTTTCGGTTAAATGGTTAGAATGGGTAATATAGAATTCAAAATTTCACTACAATTTTATTATTTGTTATAAATGATAAATCAATAAATTAAAGTACAAAAATAAGACAATAAATGAATAAAAGTGTCAAAAAAAAAATACAATAAATATGATAAAAGACTCAATAAATAGGAATTTTGTGCAATATTGGGCCGGATGCATTCAAATAGAAAGTGCGGCCCAAATAGCAAGCCCACTTAGAATCATCGGCACCTTCAATACTGAAATTGCAGCGGAAACATCATCAGCAACTGGTGCTGGTGAAGTTCCCGGTGATAAACTCGCCGGCGCCGTAGTAGGTCCGTTAACAGACTCTGCCGGACTTGCTGAACTTGAAGGTATGCTAGGGGATACTGACGGTGTCGCAGAGCTAGCCGGAACATCCGCTGCTTCCGGAGAAGACGCCGGCGTGCTCGCCGGAGATGATACCGGCGGAGGAGTTGCAACAGAAGGAACCGGAGCAGATCTACTGATTGACGGAGTCAGTGCGGGTGAAATGCTGGTTACTGGAGAAGCAGCTTTCGGTGACTGTACCGGCGCTGCAGACGGACTAATTGTAGGAGCCGAGGGCGAAGAAACCGGTGCTTGAGATTTCACTGCCGGTGATTTCGTCGGAGAAGAAACCGGTGCTTGTGATTCTACCGCCGGTGATTTCGTCGGAGAAGAAATTGGGGATTGAGAAGGAGCATTTTGAGCTTCACCGGAATTTAACACGAGAAAAAGTACAACAACAATGCCAAATAATTTAGACATATTGCAGTGCTAGAAAATTAGAAAGAACAGAATATTCCGGTGAAATTGAGAATGAACTGAATATTCCGGTGATCGGAAAATTATAATTATAATCAATTGAATATATAAATACTGAAGAATATTGAAGAGAGTGTTTGTTTGTAGAGAAATATATAGTAAGTGAAACTAAACGTTGCGTTCATAAAATTTTAAAAGCAAAGTTACCGTTGCTATTCGTGGGGCTCCAAAAGCTACGACGGTACGGCTTGTCGCAGTAATGTAGCCGTTATTGAAAAGTATTTTCGCAACTGATTCCGTAAAATTTTACTCGTACTTGATGTTTAAACTTGAAAATGAAGTTAGAATTTTAAGTTTATAGAATTTGGATTATTAAATTTCGTTAAATCGTTAAGTTTTATTAGAGATTAAATGAATTCGATAGAAATATAAAGTTAACATCAAAACTATTGAATTTGTGCCGGTGAATTTATAATATAAGTTGGGGTTCTAGAAATTTAATGACTTTTACTTGAACGTTCTATTTATACTGAGAATCCATAATTATATTAGAGATTGATAATTAGAAAACTCGTAATTAAAAAGAGTTGTAGGTTAAGTAGCAAACAAGAAACTCTATTTTGATGCACTTGTGGTGTATTTAAGCGCGAGATTAATTCCCCTGAAGTTATACCAACAGTTTTTTTTTGTACATTACTTCCTTTAAAAAATTTTAGGGTCCATTGATTTTATTAAGCAATCATAATTTATTATATTATTGTGATTTATGATATTTTTTACATAATTTTTTAAATCTTTTCAAATATACAAGTTTTATTTCATAAAAACATAAAGTCTCTCTATCTAAATTTACGGTCAAAATTTTAAAGTATAAACGTTAACGCCGCAAAAGTAATTTATTTTACTAGCAACTCACAAACTTAACATTCTGGTTTCGCCTTTAAATTCTGCCCCAAAGCATACTAATTTATTATAGTTGAATTGTTTTGACTTATCATGATTAGTATAGATTTTTATGTGGTTTAAACCCCTATCAACACATTAAAATATTAATTGATTTTATATATAAATATATATATATAATTGATTTATTTGATTTAGTGATTATAAATTGGATAAATATTCGATCAAGTATAATTAGGTAAATTAATATTTAATGACCTTATAAATTCATGTCATGTGTACTATATACTAATAATTTATGATTGAGATCCATTTAAATTATATACTCATTAATTATAATAATAAAAATAATAAAGTTGTCAACTTTTTTATTTTTAAAAATTATCAAATAAAGCAATCATGTGTATCCAAGCTAATATTTTCAAGAAAAAAATTTAAAACTGACGGGAATATGCAAATTTTCTGATTTTTATCAGAGAAACTTGTTCAAGTAATTTCACACATCTTTCTCCAAATTCTGAAGTAATCTCCAAGAATAGATCAAACTTTAAAACATAATTGAGTTCTAAATAACAATTCAACTAAAGAACATGATAATACATTTTTTTTTAAAAAAATAATTAATAGGAGGTTTTCAAATAATTATAAAAATATATTTATTCCAATTTTTCAAAAATGTCGGATTCTTTAAAATTAGTATAATATAAAAAATTCAATGCAAGTACGAGGTTTGGCAGGTAAAAAAAGTTTAATTGTTTTATTTGATAGTTTTAAAAAATAAAAATAATTGACCCTTTTGTTGTTTTTATTTTTAAGATGAATATATAATTTAAATCAATCTCAATCATAAATTATTATATAGTACACATGGCATAAATATATAATGCCATTGAATATTAGTTGACCTAATTAAACTTGATCGGATCTTTATCCTTATGAATTAGTTATCAAATCTAAGTTATCGATTAAATTAATACATATTCGAGATATTAATCAGGTACATCGCCCATAGTGTGGTAAATGGTTATTGCCTCTGATTAATGGGTTGTCGATTAATTTGATAAGAAAATTAGATTTATTTATTTTTAACTAACTCATTATCTAAAAATTATAAATCATTCTCAAAATATTAATTCGATAGCCCAATATCAGTTACTATAATAATACTTTTTTGTTTAAGTTACCATTTATAGCTTGAATTAAATTTAAACATTCTACGCCGATCTACTATACCTATGTCTTAAAATTAATTGAGGTAACTCATCTAGCTTATTCTTCATATTTGTCCCTTGTAACTTCTAGAGTTTTGCTTTCTTTTTGGTTCTCGAGGTTTATTTACGTGATTAGTGATGGTATAAAAAATTTAGTAAAGCGCTTAAAAGTTAAAGAAATAAAAACATGATCACTAACTTAAGTAAACTAAATATCTAATATATACAAAAAAAAATTACTTTAAACACATAATATAAATTTTCGTCAAAAAAAGTTCGAATAAATCCCCAACAAGCTAGCAGACAAACTCTTTTGTTTTTATTTGAATGATGATAGTGTTATGTTAATGACAAATTAGGCTGAGATAATGATTAAATCATATTCGAATAGATAGACACATTACCCATATAATTAATTTAATTAATTAATTTGATCAATATTTTGTACATAGGTTCAACTATATGAGCGTATAATATTTAGATTAATATACTTTTAGAATTTAAAATCTTGTTCAAACTAGTTTTAGATTAAATTTAATTGAGCTACCTATAATACATTATTGCATGTGTCTTTGTATGAGTTGCTACTCCATATTACTTTAATAAATACGTGATTCTTATTTACTTTGAATTTTCACATCAATGAATTACCTTAGCTTTTGAGATTAAAATAAATTTAAATTATGTTATTATTACGATTTCACTATCAAACTCATTAATATTATAATATTTTTTAACGTTGGATCTAAATGTCAAGTTATTATATTTTAACTATCGAAATTGGACATAGACCGAACTCAAATATTATTTTTGACCTCAAACAAGTCATGCTTTCAAATTATATTCGCATATTTTTATTTTTTTTTCTTATTTCAACCAAATCATGTCAAACTCAAACACATACATTTTTCTTTTAAAATTTGCGTCTAATTAAACACTTAAAAATGAACTAATTAATATTTCTGTTTCAATTGTATATCTAAATATGAACTGCGTTGGTAACAAATTTATGAGAAGAGTATTATATAATTGTCAAAAGTCCAGGAAATTAATCAAACCTGAACTCTTCACAATTTAAATGAAAAGATTATACTTCCAAATATTTTTACATTATATTCAGTTCTAATACAAGTACAACAATAACATATATTCAGTGTGATCTTTAAAGATGATAATTGAGACGAAACAAGCATGATAAACTCTCAATTGAATATGATATTTTTCATATCACAAACATGGAGTACTAAACATTAGAACAGATGCGGGTAAAATTGATCCGCATAAGGTATTTATATTAAGTCAATACATGCATATCATGTGTTTAAATTTATAGTTCATTTTACTTCATTAAATCACGTAATGATGCATTTTGTATTGACTTGATATAAACACCCGCAGATAATTTTTTTTTCAAAAATACACATATTTTAAAAAAAATATAAATTGCATCTAGCTAGCGTAACGTAATTATAGATGGTCAAAGGAAGGTAATTATAATTGTGAATTGTTGGATTAAGCAATAAATGCATGTGTAGTTGTAGTGAAAACCAACAAAGTTTAGTATTCTCCTATTACATTTTATGTGATATCTTTCGTTTTTCGAAAGTCAAACAATTTAATTTTGACCGAATATTTACGTATGAAATCTTCAAATTTTTTGAAATGAAATTTATATATTTGTAAACTACGTGAAGAGTACTATAAGTTACAATAATTAATAATTCAAAATGATAAAAGAATTTATGAAAAACTTACCGTCAAAGATAGACTTATTTGAACTTGAAATACGAAAAATGTCACATAAAATAAGACGGATGAAATACATATTTAATTAATAGGAAAATTATTTAGAAACTAGCTAATAGTACTATTACTAGCAAGATATTCAAGTAAATGTTTTAAGCTACTCTTAACACCAATTATAAAGTAACAGAATGAAAAAATGTAAAAGTTTGTTTTGAAAGGGGTATAAAGTATGAACATGATTATGATCTCTAATAGTTTAAGTATTTAAATGAAATGATCATATATACATATTAATATAATATGAAATCAGATCTTATCATCGCGTATTATCAAAGTGAATTTATATGTGTATAACCAAAAAAACCATCTTACACGTGAAGAGCATGTTGAAGATACAATTACATAACAAAAATATATTTTTATTCTCTCTAATAGCTCAAAAATATAGATAAAGTAGGCACACTCTTTAACAATGTTTAATAGAGCGGAGGATGATTAAGTTTTGAAAAATTAATAATCGAGATAGAGCAAAGGAGTCAAGACTTGCCCTACCACGACTTACACTCTATTTTTACACCTATCTTATAAAAATAGAAAAATTATTATAAATAATATTTGACTTAATTAAAACATATTGAAATGAAATATCACAAAGAAATACCATAGTGAAGAAAACATAATAAAAAGCTAACAACAATGAGATGTTATATACTCCTATATAATAAAAATACTTTGATAATATATCACTAATAATAATCCTTTTAAAATTTACAAAATCCACCTAGTAAATAGTTAAACAAGACAAAATTTTATAAGTACGCGAGTCAAAATCAAATTGAAATTGAATATTGGAGTCAGAAAAATAATTACACTATTAGTAATGGGTTATTGATTTAGTAACCGCAACATGATTTTGAACTTTTTTTAATTATTGAGCTATTGATTTTTGATAAGTTGATGTTTTCTTGTACGAGTTAATTTATAATTCCATAGTATATTGATATATTATATTGATATCATTTGATATATAAAGTTTTCGATCTTAGGTGTAGTTTCATATTTTTATTTCTGACAATCTCAAATTTTTTATTATTCTACGAAGTGTTACTTTTGAACAAGACGCAATCTATAAACTCACGTGCATAATTATTTTGTCAGTCAGTCATCATGTTTCTAAGTAATTTTCAATCATTCATTTTTGTGTTACATCTTAGCGATTAAATCGATAATCAAACCGATAATGACACTCACTAATAAATCGACAATCAATAAATCAATGTACTAATGGTTCGTTAACAATTTAACATGTCTACAAATCCATAATTGATAAGTTAAACAGATAAACTTCAAAACTGAATCGATCGATACACAACCATGATACTAGGGGTGTGTTGAAATCGATTCGAAAGAATTTTATTGACTTATTGACTATTCATTTGCCTTAATTTCTCAATTCACATTTAACAATGACTTTGAATTCTAAAAAAAAAACTATTTCTTTTATTTGTGTCTTGCTTGAATAATTCTATGATTATTCTATTTTATGAGTATTCTCTAAAATTGTATCATTGTCTTATCGCGTCAAATTATTAAAAAAGTCATATATTTATTTTATAAACATTTTTTTATTAATTAAATCGAGAATCGAACAGTTAAAGACCAAAAATCCATAAATCAAAAATTAATAAAATATATATTAATTTAACATATTTAAAAATAAAAAATCAATAAACTAAATCGATAATACATAAAATCGAACCAAAATCTTACCTATTCTATACGGATCTAGCTCACAATAACAATTCGTCACGCTTATAAAAATATAAAATACGGAAATATAAGGCAAATATTTACCCCTCTTTCTCATAGTTTCTTGTCACAACTCAAACTTTCCAGAGAATTAGGGTTTCTTCCCTTTTTTTCCCCTTAAAAATTCACTCTGCTCGACAAATTCAACTTGCTGTTCCTCCGGTAAGATTATTCCCTCAATTTCAATTTGTTGTTTGTTGATTGTTTGATTTTGTTTTTTTGTTGTATTTTTTGGTATTTTTTTCGTTTCGTAGCTAGTAGTGTTAGAATTTGAAAAATTTAGCTTCATTTGAGTTGTCGATAACTAATCGTAACCCTAATCCTGTTAGATTAGGTCATGGAGGATAATGAAGGTGGGGATGGAGTTGGTGGAGAGCCAATCGAGCAGTTTCACAGGAATGAAGCGATCTCTGCTGTTGCTGATGATGGGTTTATGGTTGAAGAGGATGATGATTACGAAGATCTCTACAATGATGTTAATGTTGGTGAGAATTTTCTTCAATCTTTTAGAAAGAATGAGGATTTAGTATCTAGGAATGAGGAGGTAGAGAGGAAGCCTGAGCAGCCTGCCCTTCCGGCTCCACCACCGGTGGTGGCAGCACCGCAAGTGGTGGATGAGAGTGGGCCTGGCGATTTTCAGGGTGTGGGTGGGGAGAGGAATCCTGTAAAAGAGGAGGATGTAGCGTCTGGGATTTCTGCTAGAGCGTTGGTAGGTCCAGCTGTGTCTGGGCCTTCTGCTGGTAGTGGGTTTAGGGTTGAGTTAAGTCATCCGTCAAGTAAGATGGGTGATTTAGCAGAGCGGATGGTGAATAGTAATGTTCTGAATCAGGTGATGGCTCAACAGCCTCATGGTGGTGGTGTTGCAGTAGCTGCTGGAAATTTGGTTAATGTTGGAAATATGGGGAATGATAATTTAATAAGGCAAGGAGGGGGGGTTAATATGAACGGGACGGGTAATATTGTTGCTGGAGTTGGGGTCGCTAGTGGTGCAGGAGGTGGTGGTGGTGGTGGTGGTGGTGCGACAATTCTTTTTGTTGGTGATCTGCATTGGTGGACCACAGATGCTGAGCTGGAAGCTGAGTTGAGCAAGTATGGACACGTGAAGGAGGTGAAATTTTTTGAAGAAAAAGCTAGTGGGAAGTCTAAAGGATATTGCCAGGTTGAGTTTCATGATTCCTCAGCTGCCACAGCTTGCAAGGAAAGTATGAATGGACATATGTTCAATGGGCGGCCATGTGTGGTCGCCTATGCATCATCACCGTATAATGTGAAGAGGATGGGTGAGGCTCAGGTGAATCGAAATCAGCAGGTGGCTCAAACTGCTGTTCCCCAAGCAAGGAGGGGGCCTGGTGAAGCTGCTGGTAAAATTGGAAATAACACCACTCCTACTGGTGGCAATTATCAAGGCGGCGGTGGTGGTGGGGATGGCAACAGGGGGGGTTATGGTAGAGGAAGTTGGGGTAGAGGAGGTCCTCAAGCTATGGGAAATCGGGGGCCTGTAGGTCCTATGAGAAACAGGCCTGGTGGGATTGCAGGTAGGGGTATGATGGGTAACGGTGGAGGTGGATTTGGACAAGGTATGGGTGGTGCACATCCTATTATGCATCCTCAAACAATGATGGGTCAAGGCTTTGATCATGCTTTTGGAGGGCCTATGGGGAGAATGGGTGGTTATGGAGGATTTCCTGGTGGTCCAGCTCCACCATTTCCTGGTATGTTGTCATCTTTTCCACCTGTTGGAGGAGTTGGGATGCCTGGAGTAGCTCCGCATGTAAATCCTGCGTTCTTTGGTAGAGGAATGCCAATGAATGGTATGGGAATGATGCCAGGCGCTGGTATGGAGGGGCCTAACATGGGGATGTGGTCAGAACCTAATGCGGGTGGATGGGCTGGTGACGAGCATGGTGGTAGAGCAGGAGAGTCAAGTTATGCAGAAGAAGCTGGGTCTGATCATCAGTATGGAGAAACAACTCATGATAGAGGGGCTTGGCCAAATAATGTGAAAGAGAAAGATAGAGGATCAGAGCGTGATTGGTCTGGTTCTACAGATAGAAAACATAGAGGAGGCAGAGAACCTTCCTATGATAGAGACATGGCTCGTGAAAAGGATCGGGGCCACGACCAGGATTGGCCAGAGAAAAGATACCGCGATGATAGAGATGTCGCACGAGATAGAGAGAGGGACCGGATCATGAACGTCCTAGAGAACGAGGGCGTGATCGCGAGAGGGATCGAGATCGTGATCGTCATAGGGATGATAGAGATAGATATGCTGATCATCATAGGTACAAGGACCGTGAGCAAGAATATGATGATGAAGACAGAGGAAGATCATCAAGGGGACACAGCAAATCACGAATATCACATGAGGAAGACCATCGGTCAAGATCAAGGGATGCTGATTATGGAAAGAGGCGGCGTATAACTTCTGAGTGATCTGTGGTCTTGGCTGCTTATTTTCAAGGGTACTTCACAATGAGATCGATTAGCAGCTAATCTACTGAGGGTTTACCATGTGTATCCAGGCTTTCTACTGGGAGGCTTCCTTTACTTCCTGCGTTCATCAAACAGTTGCTCTCTGAAATGTTCTGTTGCATACATGTTTATGCTCTTTCCTGTTTAAGGAGCACTGGTCTCTCAGCACTAAGAAGTAAGTTCACAGCTCCTCTTACATTGAATTAGTTGCTTTTGGTAATGAATACTACCTGTATTTGCTATTTCTCTGTTTAGGAGGATGTTCTTTGTCTGAAGGGCTTTCTCAAGCATGATGTGCTAGTTGGGAGGGGACAACTATTATTTATGTGGAACTTAATGTATCACTGTTTGATGCTGGTCATTCATGGAAAGCGTTCCTTATGACTTGCTGTGTAATTCTATATGCTAAAGCTGAGGCGTTTTTTGTTTTCTGAATCCTGGTGTAAAGAGAACTATATAGAAGATACTGAATCACTTGTAGATTTTTTTTTGACTCCTTGTAATCTAGAATATATTTTATGTTTTGTAAATATTTGACTGCCAGTACCATCTTGGTACTGAAGAATACACTGCTATCTTATTAAAAAAATTATAACAACAACAACATAGCCAATGTGTCATCCCACCAGTGGGGTTTGGGAAGGACAGGATGTATGCAAATCGTACCCCGACCTTTGTGGTGTAGAGCTGCTGAAAAAAAGATGATTGTTAGGACCTGTTTGACCATTAAACTTGTGAGTTTTGAAAAAAAGTAGTTTTTGCTTTCAAAGTGAAAAATGGTATTTGGGAATTGGAGTTGTGTTTGGCCATGAATACCAATTGGAGTTGTTTGTGAATTTGGTGTTTTCAAATTTTGATCTTTTTTGGAAGTTGCATTCCGGGAGCTTTATGGCCTAACATGATTTCCAGAATTCAACTCTGGGAAAAAAGTACAAATATTCATGGCCAAACAGATGCTTCATGTAGAATTTAACTTCATAAGAAAGTGACTGATACTATAAAAGCCATAGGAAAATGGATGTTCCTTGGGGAGTGAGTGAAGTTGCTCATTCAATTCTGTAAGTAAGCAGCATATATAGCTTTTGTAAACCATCAGTTTTCTTTTCTTTGCACTTTGTTGTTATGTGAATTGTGATATCCTTCAAGCTGATGTATCTCTAATTTTTGGTAATTGGGAAATTTAAAAAACACATGGCATTTTGGAAACCCTGCAAGGTTTCCAAATTTCATAACTTATTTTGTTAACTAATCATGAATCCTAATAGACTGTCCTGTTACTCCTTTGTTATGGAGGGCTATAATTAACATTTCTCTCAGGTTCTTCTTGGTGTTGTTCTTTATAGGAACTGATGCTTTTCTAGTATAAGCTTGAGATTTTCTAGTAGTTTTAGCAGAAATAGTGTTCCAATTTAATACTCCTTCTGTACCAATGTATGTGGTTGTGTTTCACTGTGCGAAGTTTTAGAGTGGATGATAGACTTTTTGGACTAAACTTGGTTATGCCTGAAAGTATCAAGGATGCATACATCAGTTTGATTCTCTTGGAAAAATCTATGATGTGTTTGGAAGGAGTGGAATTGAAGATGTTTTGTTGAAATATCAACTCCAAAGTACTCCCTTAAGGCTAGATGTCTTTAAAATTTATGTAGTTGGAATAGCTTGTCCCCAGTGGACTCAGATGTCAAACTTTTGGATTTTGTTAGCTCCTTATACATAGCATAGGACTCATTGTAACTGAGGTAACAATCTCTCTTTTGTAATTATGCATCTTCTTGATGCCATTGATACTACTGCTTACTTCATCAGAGAAGAAAGAAATTATGGTCTAAGACAAATCATAAAGAACAATAAAAGAAATCATATCATCAAGTGTAAGGTTAGAAGTTTAAAGCAAAACATTTGCAAGTATGGCATTTTTCTTGGGATGAATTGGGAAATCCAACGGAGTAATTTTTTTTCTTGGAACATGTTGGCATGAGGTGAGTTTAATTCGAGAAACATAGTTAGTAAGAAGGATACATATAGCTGATCCCAACTTGCCTGGCAATGAGGAATAGTTGTGTGCTTATTTGGACTTGTGAATTTTGATCTTACCACACGAGACTGACTGATTGTAGTTCCAATGTTTGATTATTCTTTTTTCTGCAAGGTTTTAATGACAAATGTTGTTTGGTTTCTTGTGATTATAGCATGGAGGACGTAGAGCAAGCTGTTAGAAGAAGTATGGAAGGGATCTCCGCCTGAGGAAGAATGTTATATTATATGGTGTTACCTCTCAGTGAAGATTGAATTGCTAGTGGAACCTTTTATCTCAGTTTTTAAATTTATGTTTTTGTTGAATGTGACCTGAATAATCCTTTCTGGTGACTTGTGACTTTATTGTAAGCCTTAGCCATAGATTATCATAGACATTTGCTATTTGATGTAATGTGTTAGTAGGATTTGACCCACAGGTTGGCGCCGATCTGCTCGCTTGCTCAGGCGTTTGTTGTACTAATTATTTTTCTCTTTGTAGCATCTTCTTTTCTTTGTTTTTGACCCAGTTTTTAAGTTGGGCATATGTTGTTGTTTAGCGCTAATTCTTCCTTCTGCAAGTGTACATAGAATTTTCTTGTTACAAGTTTCTGAAAAGTGTACATGGAATACTAACAAGGAAATAGTACCTGTCATTCTAAATGAAACTCTTTACATTTGTCTTCTTTGTTTGCATTTTGTGTCTTTGGGTCTTGGGCTCTGCTAAGTTGAGAGAACATTGTTTCATATTTGCATTCGATGGTAGCGCTAAAATTGCACATTTAGTTCTTCATTGTTTTCCGTATGAGTTCTTCACTATTGCAACTGTTTTTCATACTTTGCTTGCATCGAAGGTCTTTGCTTAACAACCTACTTTTTCTAGACTTCACTTTGTGAGATTACATAGGTATCTTGTCGTTGTAGAGTTGTGTGTGTATGAAATAATGTATTCTTTTTTTGTCCCCTTTGTTGTTATACATAATTTTCTTTTGGTCGCTACCCTTTGGGTGCAAATCAACCCGCACTAGGTAAGCTTGGTGCGACAAGCTCGACCTAGAAGGCAAATTCCTTGCTTTGCTGGCAAGGGGTTCTGAACTTGAGACCTCTAACATGGAAGTCTTAAGTTCAAATCACTGGGCCATCTCGAAGGGTCGATTTAGCGTTCTTCTGCAAGTAATGTTCACATCATATCCAATTGATTTTTCAAGGCTTAGATTGGAAACATCCACACTAATTTTTTTTGTAAGATAGAAATAAAGATGTATACACACCATCATTCATATGGAATTACACGGGACGTTCTACTTTTGTTCGTATGAGAGGTGATGAAAGCTCATCTTTATGAAATTATACTTGTATTTTATTTATGTTGAACTAGGGATTGTTTTGATACTTATGCATACCATTGATTACAATTTATGATCAAGCGATCAAACTTAAATAAAAACCACTTTTATCTCAATATTTCAAATCATTAATAAAGTGTTCGACAATAATTATTTCTTGTAAACATAATTGAAAAATGACTATTTGACCACTACATCTAAAAAAAAAAAAGGACTTGGTTGCAAGTCTTTATTTTTTAGTTCTTTGTCATCTTTACAAAAGGATCTTTATTTTACACATTAAATATCTAAAAAAGTTTTTTTTTTCAATATATTATGGTTATACCAAAAATATTTTTCTAAAAAAAAATAGTGGTCCACGTAAGCAACGATAAAAATATCCTATCCTAACCGACCATACCCCATATAAGATGCCGACGTCCCTGATCTTTCGGCTAAACCAACAACCAATCATACACTTCCACGTATCCAACCCCATGACATTTTTTTACTCAACACACCTATTATATTCTATCTTATCCTATTCTAAAAATTCAGTGCTTCAACATTTTTCTCCAAACATATGTTTGTTATTAGTTTCATAAAAAAAATAATCCAAATTATAAGAAATTTTTCTCAATTTTCTTCTTCTTAAAGCTTGTGTGTACTATCATTGGGCGATCAAGATAGGGATAAGACTGCGTACACACCAGTCTCTTCAGACTCTACTCGTAGAATTACATTTAGTATGTTATTGTTTGTCAGAAATATCCTCTGTATTTTTTATGTAACAGTGTGAGGTTGTGTATACACTACGCTCGCCAAATCCACTTGTGAGATTACTCGGGGTAAGTTAAGTTGTTGTTTTTGTAGTTCTCTATAAAGTATATATCGAAAACAAGTCTCTCGCTTGTGAAAGGGGTAAGATTGTGTACACACTACACACTGTCTTGTGGAATTATACTTGTTGTTTTTGTTATAGTTCTATCCGAAGAATCATATTATTGTAAATTTCATTGTTTTGTAGAGGAAAAAATTGAGTCTTTTTGCCCCTTTTCACAGGTAATTTCACTTTTGTATTGATCAGCAGAACATAATTTAGTAGATTTCGATGGCGGATTCGGATAATGAATCAGGAGGACAGAGAGAGAACAGCAACATTGAGAGTTCACTAAGAGAACAAGATAGGTTCCTTCCCATAGCAAATGTAAGCAGAATCATGAAGAAAGCTTTACCAGCTAACGCGAAAATCTCAAAAGATGCTAAGGAGGTAGTTCAAGAATGTGTTTCTGAATTCATAAGTTTTATCACAGGGGAAGCATCAGATAAGTGTCAAAGAGAAAAGAGGAAAACAATCAATGGTGATGATTTGTTGTGGGCAATGACAACTCTTGGTTTTGAAGAATACATTGAGCCACTCAAGATTTATTTGCAGAGATTTAGGGATTTAGAAGGGCAAAAAAGTGGTGTTTCTGGAGACAAAGATAATAGTGGATCAGTGAATATAGGTGGTTATGTTGAAGACTATCATGGCATGATGATGATGGGGAGTCAACATCATCAAGGACACGGGTATGCTACCGGAGTATATAATCATCAGACGGGGGAGAATGCTGCAGGTGTTGGTACAGGAGGGTCGCGGTTTCCTGATGTTGGGAGGCCAAGGTAAAATTTGACATCCGGGACTATAAAGATGTATCAGGACTTGAGAGAAGACGAAGAAACGCGATGTTTGAACTGTCAACAGGTTGAAGTATGGAAACTAAAGCTACTGAAAGACATAAACAGGCTTTGTAGTTTGTAGACTGAAGTATATTATTCTACAGAGATGTAAATTGGTAAACATGTGTGTACATTACAATGTGGTGTAATGGATTGTAATTGTCTATTACATTATTGTTTCTTTATTACTAAATGTTTAAATAAACCTTTTTAGTGTAACAAATAATTTACATTGTTCACAAAAGTGTGTATTATCACTTCTTTCACAAGTTTCAAACCATACGTAAACACACCTCGAGGCTGAATTGGTCAAATATTTATTATCAGTTGACAATAGGTGAGTGAGGCCAACTCAGCATCAATAAAACAATAAATAGTTGAGGTATGAAATACACTAGAAGTGATCGTTCAGATGTGTTATGTTTACCCTTTGAATTCATTTTCTTCGATATCCATCAAATTTCCCACAGCACAGTGAGGCAAAGTTAGAAACTCAGCAGATAATCAATTGGCTCCTATACACTTATATAACAAAGTGTCGTATACAGCGAAATTCGAACCTGTAAATGGATACAAAATCTTGTCAATGGGAGGATTCAAAACTGATAACATCTGCAATAACACAACCACCATCACATTGTGAAATGATTCCTTTTTCACCTGCATTTGAACATTTCCAAATCCTAATATCCAAAAATGCAACATCGCTATGCTATGGCCACAACAAAGCACTAACCAATAGCTGATTCACTAACAAAGATAGTTTCAAGTTCCAACACTAGATAGCCTTGGAAAATTCCAGCCCACAAAAATAAATAAGAAAACAGCCTTACATAGTCACAAATGGATGTTGATTTTGACTACAGTATTTGTACTTGTAATCCATGATCCAGGGCAGCTAAATAAGTTGACAGAAACAAAAACTACAAATGTGTTTATACAAGCAGTATTCTTGCATTTATAATTCTACGATATCCTAGTCAAAGAGTTACTCATAAAACGATACATTAACAATAGATTACAGCTGGTTGAACTCGTAATGAGCACCTGGAGGCACAAATTCATGAGGAAGAGATTGGTTATTGAGACGGACAGTGTAGGCTACATTTCCTGTGATTACATTCTACTCATGTTTTCAGGCTTTCACACCTTTGCTAGAAGGCTTTTTTGCATCCTTCAAGGCTTCACCTTCATCTTCCTCATCGTCTTCCTCGTCAGCTAGTTTAGTAAGCTCATCCTGGATCATAATCTTTATAGACGATTTTCTGGGCATGAGATCGGTATCAAACCGCTTGGCTGCAGAAGAAAAAAGAAGTCATGCATTGCTTAGAAACAAGGACAGCGGCCATTTGAAATCTACATATCTTGCTATTCTGGCCTCATGGAGGACGTACATTACGTTTCACAAAATATAACTTGAACTACCACAATAATCAATAAGACCTAGCTTCTTTTTAACAAGTACACCTAAAGAATTGCCAAAAGAACAGACAAAATAAGAACACTCACCAAGTTGCTTCAGAATGTCAGTAAAGGTAGCCTACAAGCACAAAACAGACGCGATGTTAGGAATTCCGGAATGTAAAATTTGAGAATGAAAATTACCACTGGATCACTCAAATATGCAATGGGTTAGAGCATCAGGGCAAAAAGGAAACAAAAAAGAAAATGTATGCGTCTCCACAGAACAATCATACAAGGGAATTGCAAGATGGGATGAATTGGAGTTCAATGCTAACCGTATTGAAGTCAACTTCTTTCAGAATTTCACAAATTGCATTTCTAAGTTCATCATCACTTGGTCTCAATTTATCCTCCTTGCTCTTGTCCTTTCCCTTTACAATCTTTTTTCCTGCAAAACACAAAGCTCTTTGAGAAACACCTTTGCTAATTATCAGTACAAAATCGACCACATTTGAACACCTCATAACAATCCACAAATGGGCATATATAGCGATCCTCACCAGTATTTTCTTTGGGAGTAGACTTCTTTGGCGTTACTACTTCAGTTTTTTTCTTCTTTGAAGATGCTTTAGGAGTTGCATCATCGTTAGCAATATGCTTTGAGCTCTTTGATGATTTTGAAGGGGTCTTTTGGGGAGGACTTGGTACTTTAGAGACAGCAGGTTTCTTGGTCTTAGCTTTCACAGCAGGTTCTTTCTTTGTTGAAGATTTACTTGAACTCTGCTTATGCTTTTTCTTGTCCTCCTTAGGCTCCGGCTCCGGCTCTGGCTCCGGCTTTTGATCTGGCTCTGGCTCAGGCTCAGGCTCAGATTCACTCTCCTTCTCACTTTCAGCCTGATCTGACTTCTCATCATCAGATCTCTCAGGAACACCATTAGTCTTTTCCTCTTCAGATTCCTCATGGACATCTTCTTGCTCAGATTCATCTTCTGACTCTTGCACTTTTTTCTTCTTTTCAGCCTTTTGTGCAGTTTCGGCCTTCTTCCCACTCTGTATACCAAACCCCCCCAAATAAAATATTGATGTAAAAGCACAGCTCCGCCCTTTCTTTTTCTTATTCTAATTCGAAAACATATGGTAATAAACATGATGAATGTTCTTAAAACATATGTAGTATTAATCCAGACCGCAAAATTTCAGCTTATTGTAAGATGACTTTTTCTCTTCTTTTTCATTAAGGTAAAAAGATCTCTCTATAAAAATCAGATTAGCAGTAGAACACTTCCAAGACAAAGCCACTTAAAAGCAGAAAGAATAAATTGCAAGAATTTTGGCAACTTCTACACTGTTAAAGTCATGGTGATACTAACCCTCTGAGATCTTAGAATGTGGATTCATAAACTCAAGATGGGAACAGGTAAAACCACAACAAAAAAATTTGTGCAATGAATTTTGATTAATTTTATCAAATTTTGTTCGTGAATATAATTAAGAGTCAAGACTACAGGATACAAGTAGCCGGTTGCAAATGGAAAACCATATTTCAGTTGGTATTATTTCACTACTAGAACTTAAATAGATGTTAAGAAGAGAGAAATACCTTGGTTGATCCTTTCGAGCTAGCAGATGCCGATGAGGGACTTTTTTTGCTCTCTCTTCTCCGCTTCTTTCCTCTACTTGACTATTCATTTGAACGGAGATGTGTCAGCATACTATAAACTAACAGAGCAAGTGACAAATACTTGTATCACAGTCAGACGTCACCCACCTGGTCCTTCTCGGCAAGCAACTCAGAAGTTGTAGCATGAGGAGCTTCCAGAAAGTCCATCAACTTTACCACCATGTCTTCCTGATCATATAAATCTCCTAATTAATTAAGACGCTTGAGAGGAAGATTGCATACAAGATGCAATCTTCACATAGTATGAAGTGACAAGTTGAGGATGAAAGCAATTTTCTCCGTCAAAATATTCAAAAGGAAAAATATATTCTTCCTGTTCGGCCTAAATATGTAATTCTCATAAGATAAATTGCACTTGATTGAGAAAAGAACTACTTAAGTGAAATATAAATGCCTAGCATGCAGCTAAAACATGTGAACACACCTTTCTGGAAGTAGCTTTGGTAACAGGTATATCCAGTACATCACAGAATTCCAACAGCTTTTCTTTAATATACTTGTCAAACTTTTCTTTTACTTTCATCTTTTGCTTTTCCTGCAACATTACAATGACCTAACCTTAAGAATTTCTAGAAGCTCAATCATAAAATAATGAATGAGATGCAATTTTCTGAGTAACAATGAATGCGATACATATACAACCATAATGAGCAAACAAAGAGAAGGTTTAAGCTTCTTCCCCAGATCACCATCCCAGGCAAAAAGGGAACGGAATATTTGTTTGCTCATATATGCATCCTTCCACAACATGAGGATGTCATTTACCTCATTTTCATGCCAGACAAAGCCAGAAAACCGTGAAATATTGCTCTTGATCTGGGCTGCCTGCGATGGACAAGAACTATGAGCAAAATAAATAAAAGGATGAAACTAGGAAAGCAAGATTAAAAGTGAATCAATCTAGTGGAATGAGCTGCTGACTAATTCCACAAGTGGTGATCAAGTAACAAGCAGAATAATCCTAATGAAGTTATCAGTAAGAGAAATCATGCTAAATGCTTCAAATCATCATATTTGCAAGAAGAAAAGAAAGACAGATGTCATGTTTAACAAAACTTACAATCGAACGCAGACAAGCACACTATGGTAAATATTTCGAAGACTTTTTCTTGCAGTAATAAATTGCAGATATCAGAAAGTTTTAACTGATGCTGGAAAAAAAGTACCTCAGTGTCGGCTGAAAAGAAATGATATGGCACTTAGGTTGCAGATGTGACTCTTTAGAAACTAGATATAGTTATAAAGCATTTGAGTTGTCACTGCTTTTGAGTTGTGAACTTGTGATATAAGGTAAATTACAATATGGCTCAAACAAAATTCAAAATACTTTTAAGAGTACCCACCAACATTATTGTTTATAACTATGGTGTCCGGGTCAACTTTCCTGCACCTCAACTAATTCCACTTGGGACCTGTACCTTCCACCGACAGGTAATTTCCTCAAGATAAAAGGTGAAATGTTCATAACTTCACCTTGGTAATTTCATATACTGATTCTATCCTCCTTTCAAGGTGAAAGATGAGGGAAGAAGAAAAATGACTTCCTGTGAAATAATTAATATCAAGCAAAACCAAAACTTTTAGTCTATCACATGATACAGGATGAATCATAAAGAGTAGACTTTGAAGTTCAACTTCAGGATTCTACTGTTTGAAAGGACATTAGGACATAGTGTCATTATGAACAAGTGGAACTCCAGTTCTGCACTGTGCACAATGTCCACATTCCTAAGTTCCAAACACATGAAAGATTCTGTTGAAGTTTTCTTTTCATTTTTCTTCGTCCAACTAGGAGTGTCACCTTTGGCTTTCAACTTGGTATGATAATTATTATACGTTTTCCCAAAAGAACATTCATTCATTTCTCTCTTCCCCGTCAACTTCTCCAGTATATAAAATGTAACAACACAGGTTTATAAGACCAACAAATGTTCACAGATATAAGCAGTAAGTCTCTAGATATATTTCGAGACTATGTGATCCTATGGAATCTTCAGGTTAAAGCCATGTTGATAAATTGGAAATATTTAATCCTTTCCACAACTACTACTACCCGGATTGGTCTACATTTATTGGAACTATCAAACAAGATATTGTCTGAATTATGATTATGCCAACTCTTGAAAATCAAAGAAAGATAATTCTATCATTCTTCTTGGAGGACACAGAAAACATTAGATGACCATAGCATTTTTTTCGTTTATTTATTGCAAATAGCAAAGCTACAATATCACATATCAGCGAATAACAGTATTCAGTGTTTAGAGACAAGTAAGGTCTTTCTTCTTCTTCTTCTTCTTCTTTTTTTTTTTTTTTTGATGATTATTAAAAAAAGAGCAAGTTCACTAATAGAATATGGAACTAGGGAAGTTTTAAAGTATTGATTGATAAAGCACAGAAAAACGTGTAGCTTTCCAAGGCTTTCTTTAATGTACACATGAGAGAAAAGTTAATAGCTCTATAAAAGAAACCTATCCATTGTCAAGAAGAGATCTCAATGGACATCACTAGTTATAAAATGGTCAGACCAAGAGCAAGATTAAAAAGACAATTCCGAGACAGATCAGACAAGGAAAAGAACTCAAGTCAGGACATCACCTTTCCACGCCGCCCATAGAGAATAGTGTGCAGCAATTTGAATGTGTCTTCCGTCTTCTTTTTGGATAATTTGTATGCAACTGAAGTCAAAATAAAAAAAAAGAGAATGATAAGAAGTTCCACTGATCAAAAAACTTCAGCTGAAATCATTAAACATCAGAAAATTAGATGTGCCAAAAAGCAAGAAGAACAGTGACTGGCAATATCGCAAAAACCACACTTCCATAAATGAGTATAAGATGCACCAAGGAAACTATGCTGCTTAGAGAAGTATTGGATACTAGAGACTTTGTCCTTTTGATCGTCTATTGGGGCATTTGATCACTAGAGGATTACAATAACCTATCCTGATACACAAAAGGGACAAAAAGATAAAAGGAGAGGATAGAGGTTTCAAGATCTTAATTTGATAGGTTCAACCTTCAAGATTCTTAGCACTTAACTCATTATACTTTCAAAATCATGGTTTCAAATATAATATTTGTTGAAATTTTTGTGGATTTTCCAATAAAAGTTTGTTCGGTGTTGAAAATGCCGGAGTCGGATGAACCTGGTGAGGAACCACTGGATCCTCCCTGGAAACTGACCTCAGATGCAAATAATTTGTCTCTTAACTCTATACCTATATTTGTAGGAGCAGAAGTAGAGAAAGAACAAGTTACATCGTAACAGAGGCAATTACTACAAGCAGCAAATTTCTATATCCTTTTGCAGAGTAATAAAATCACATGCAGAGATAGCACATGGAAGCTGTAGTGAGAGACCTACATCACTTGGATTGCACACAAACCTACAATAACATTTCACTGAGGTTAAGTTTTTAGTCATGTTAGTGCATTTACATTGGATCCAATGTTTGTTAGGAGTCTATTAGTATTGTTATATTTATATATCAGAAATGATTTAAAGAATATCCAATGCTAGAGAAACTAATTTTCATAGAGTATACCTTCCCTGGGAATGAGGTATAATTGTTTTTGTTGTTCGCAAAGCTATAAAGTTATACCACAAAACCAAGAATTTTTTTTCTTGCGTGTGCATGCATGCGTGTGTGGGGGTGGGGGGGGGGGGGGGGGGCACATATCATAAGAAAATGACTTTCTGTTCTGCAGCATTAGCGCCAATGTTGAGTCATTGACAATGTTAATTTGCAGCTATATGAATCCTATGGAGGAGAACACAACTAAATTTTACAATAGCGATACCATACTAGAAAAAAAATGGCAGCTAAAACTCAAGGAATTTACCATTGGGGATATCTTTAAGTGCAGTTCCACGGCCCTGCAGAGCACATAAAACATAAATTCATCTCATAAGCAACAATAAATGTACAGTGAGGGGCCTAAAATATGGAAATGCAGAAGGAGAAGAGGCATCAAATATCAGTAGTTGTATAGCAGACCTTTTCGATACGGAATTCCTTGTTGGCTTCTCTGTCAATAGAAGCAACAAGCCTTTCAACAGATTTGCGTTCACGTACAGGGCGGTCAATTGTTGGGGGTGCAGGAGTTTTTGGCTCCTTCTTCTTTGGTGCAACTTCTCGTTTCCTTTTGTTGTCTTTCTGCCCCTTGGATTTAACACTCTTCTTAGACCTTTCTTTATCTTTATGCTTTTCATTCATTTTGTTATCCTCTTTCTCACCCTCCTCTCTAACCTCCTCATCCTTGTTCTCTGGCTCTTCAGCCATTTCTTCATCATCATCCTTATTATCTGGCTCTTCCTCATCCTTATTATCTGGCTCTTCAGCCATTTCCTCTTCCTCATCCTTATTATCTGGCTCTTCTTCCATTGCCTCACTCTTGGTTTCCGGCTTCTCTTCCTCCACTTCAATTTCCTGGTCAGGTTTCTCTTCTTCTTTGGTTTCATTGGTTTCTTTCACCTCTTCCTCCTTTCCGTTGTTTTCTTTTGCCTCTTCCTCTTTTTCATTGTCTTCTTTTGCAACCTCCTCTTTTTCAATGTTTTCTTTCACCTCTTCTTCTCCTTTGGTCTCTTTTGCCTCTTCTTTGTCTATATCCATCTTTTCAGCATCATTTTTAACACTCTCTTTACTCTCTTCTTCTTTCACTTCCTTTGTTCCATCCTTTTCCGCGTGCAACTCCTTGGCAACAGCTCCACTCTTGTCTTCCACTGCCACATTTCCATTAGCAGGTGCCTCTACCACCTCCGAAACTGTCTCCCCTTCTCCCATAGCTAAAACTCAACTCTAATAGCCGAAAAAGATAAGAACTTTAGCAAGCAGCACAAACTAAACAGCATTCAAATTGTCAAGCCACACATATAAGCCTTCATTTTGCAGAATTTTGTCAAATACTTGTAACAAATACTGATAACCACTATTAATCAGCACAGCTCAATATTAACCCAAAAACACAAAGCAATTCTGTCCAGAATTGTGCAAATTATATCTTCCAAGACATTTCCAGATTCATTTGTAACTACCAACAGTCAAACTCACCACATATAACGAGAAAAAACAAACAAAAGAGAACAAAGATCCAATTTTTATCTAAATCTACGAAACCCTAAGCTCCAAAAAAAAACAAATCTTACATCACAAACACAACATAACAAGGTACAAACATGGAATAAAAAGCACAAAATTTGCTAAATTTACATAAAATTGACAACTTACAGAGATTTATGAGCGAAATTTGATGATTTTTTCAGCTCAAAGCTCACCGAGTTTACACTCTCGTAACTCAGTTCTCTCTCTCTCTTTATTTTCTCTCTCTAAGATTCAACGTTTCGACACACACACTGAGGAGAGTCGGGAGGGACTTTTTCGGTTTTGTGTACAAAATTGCGTTGCGGACTCCAAATTCCGGACTTAAAAGCGCTTAAATGCCACGTCCAATTTATGAGACACAACCTTTGTACTAATAAAACTTACTTTTATTCCGCATTTGACCATAGATTTTAAAATTATTTTCTCGTTAGAGAATTTTTATGTACATAACTTTCATAATTTCTCGGTTTTCAACTCTAGTTATCATGTACTCCCTCCGTTTTAAAAATATTGGTCTACTTTGACTTGAGACAGAATTTAAGAAAAGAAAGAAAACTTTTTAATCTTGTGTTTCTAATTTAAAGTTATGTCAATTATACCAAAATATCCTTTAATTTTATAGTCTTAAACGTGTCATATGAAAAGTTAAAGTTAAAGTGTTGCAATAAAAGAAAAGAGGGTCATTCTTTTTTAAACAGACTAAAAAGAAAATATGATTATTTTTTTTTAAACGGAGATAGTATACATTTATAGGTGATTTGGCCATTACATTATTTCACTATTATTAACATTTTATCTTCGGCATTTATTTATAATTGTTTTTTAGTATATCGTATTTCATTATTGTTAATGATTTTAGTTTGAATTATTTTTTTTACGTAAAGGTTTAATGGAAGTGATTTATATGGGATCTATATTCTGCATGTTATTAAACTTGAGAATTTGGTGGAAATGATTATATTTATTATATCTTATACATGTTGTTTATAACAATTTTCTATTTTGTCGAATTTTATTATTGTCATTGTTTTAGTTTTGTATTTTCATTTTCTAACTGTATTGAAATACTTTTTTTAACGTGCGAATTCAGTGGAAATAATTTATACGTGTTGTATCTTATGCATATTTTGTATAACTGCTTTCTATTTTATCGTATTTCATTATTGTTACTGTTTTTGAGTTTTGTATTTCTATTTTTAAATGGTTTTGAAATATTTTTTTAACGGGCAGATTCAGTGAAATTATTTTTATTACTCTATCTTTGTATGTTGTTTATAATTTACTATTTTATCAATTCTTCATTATTGTCACTACTTTTACTTTTATATTTTCACTTTTCAATTGCTTTGGAATGTCTTGTTAATCTGACAATATAGTGCAAAATTATTTATATGTGTTCTATTGCATGCATGTTGTTTATAATAACTTTTTATTTTGTTGTGTTTCATTATTATTACTATATTTATTTTCGTATTTTCATTTTTCAATTTGTATTGAAATACTTTTTTAAATGTGCAAATTTAGAGAAAATTATTTATATGTGTTCTATTGCATGCATGTTGTTTATAATAACTTTTTATTTTGTCGTGTTTCATTATTATTACTATATTTATTTTCGTATTTTCATTTTTCAATTTGTATTGAAATACTTTTTTAAATGTGCAAATTTAGAGAAAATTATTTATGCATGTTGTTTATAACTTTTTTTAATGTTGTCATATTTCATCATTGTTATTATTTTTAGTTATGTATTTTCATTTTCTAACTGTTATGAAATGTTTTTTCAACATTATAATTTAGTGGAGTGCTTCACATGTGTTATATCTTTTGCATATTGTTTATGATTAACTATTTACTATTTTATCGTACTTTATTATTGTTACTGTTTCTATTTTCAAACTGTATTTTTTTTTTTTAAACTTGACAATCTAGTGTAAATGATTTATAATTGTTTTATTTATGTATTTCCATTTTCAAACTGTTTTAAAATGATTTTTTAATGTACGAATTTAATGAAAATGATTTATATATGTTCTATTTTTTGCATAATGTTTATACTTGTTTAACATGCGAATCTAGTGAAAATAATTTATATGTGTTTTATCTTCCACAAATCTACATTTTGTTTTAACTATTTGCCATTTATCGTATTTTATTATTATTATTATTATTCATATTTATCAATTTTCATTTTCAAATAAAATGTTTTTTAAATGTGTTAATCTAATGAAAATGGTTATATGTGTTTTATTTTATGTATGTTGTTTATAAGTGTTTTCTATTTTCAAACTTTTTTATGAAATGCTTTTTTATTCCAAGTATCTAGTGGAAATATTTCTACTTGTTTTATCTTTGTACATTTTGTTTATAATTTGTTTTATTTTGTTGTATTTTATTATTGTTACTATTTTTATTTTTGCATCTCCATCTTCAAAAAGTTTGTAATACATGTGTGAATTTTACTACGAAAATAATTAATATATATATTCTATTTTCTGCATGTTGTTTATAACAGTTTTCTGTTTTGTCGTATTTCATTATTGTTATTGTTCTTATTTTTGTATTCTCATTTCAAACTGTTTTAAATACCTTTTTAACGCATGAATCTAGTGAAAATAATCTATACGTGTTCAATTTTCTACTTAGTATTTATAATTGTCTTCTATTTTATCGTATTTCATTATTGTTATTATTTTTATTTCTGTATTTCCACTTTCAAATTGTTTTAAAATGTTTTTTCTTAGCTTAAGAATTTAATGGAAATGATTTATGTGTCTTACGAATTAGGGATAAAATTTGTGCAAGTTTTGTCCTCATCAGACCTTAGCTATGAAATATATTAGTGTTGACTTTTACTCAAAAGAAAAATTAACTTTTCTGACTAAAATGTGTTTTTCTTAATAGGCGTATCGTGAGATGGAGTGATCGTTTGGACATGCGATTTAACATTGATTCCATCTCATGAGATATGATACCATATTCTCCAAAAATCATGATATGAAATCATATATGTGAATATCATATCATAATTTGAGTTATTTTAATATAAAAATTAATTCACGAGCTTATATTTTATTAAAATAACTCGATATTTATATCTACTGACTATACTAACTATTTCTTTCACATGTAAATAAAATTTATAATCACATTATTATTTTTTAAATTTATTATTTTTATCGATATAAAATTTGTTATTTTCACCAATATATAGTCACTTTAACTCACATTTACGATTGTTGAGTAATAAAATCTTAAATAATTCGTGAAGAGTGTTTAATTTTTACTCAAATATATTGATGAAAATGGACGGTGGATATTGCATTATTCGTTTTGGACCTGCAAAAGCATTTGTACGCTACATTGCTTTTAATTATAGTTGACTATTAAACTATGAATTTTGTTCTTCTTTTTTATTTTTGATTTTTTTCATTTTTGTGCTTTTTCCCGCTAAACTTTCCCTCCAAAATAAATCTTAATATTTGAAAATTTTAAATAGGAAGACTTTAGATCTTACACATGACAATTGACATTCACTAGATCCAAAAAGTTGATGGATTTGTAACTTTATGGAATCTAATAGTACTATATTTTATATGTAAAAAAAAAAAAAAAAAAAAAAAAGTGTAAAATTGTTATTTTTGATGTCGATTTTAAAATTTATATTGAATTTCAATTAAATTAAAATTTGCGTTGGAAAAGTTTTAAGTTAGGAGTTAATTGTTTTCTAATAATGTGTGATTTAGCTTTTACTTGGATCATGTATCTCCATGTATAAATTTATCATCGATTTGTCATTGTTTTGTCGATGTGTGTCTGAGCAAATAAACCAATTAACATGTGCCAAGAAAACTTTGTTTGTCTCTTTGCTAGAAACAAGCTACTTAATATCGTACGCAAGAAAAATCATTTAGTTCGCTGATCTATCTCTTTCTTGAAATAAAAATGATTGATATTCATTCACAAGAAAAAAATATTTAGTTCATGGAGGTGTCTCTATTGTGCAGAAAAACTGATTAATATTTGTAGCAATGAAAGTTATTTTTATTCAATGATCTATTTTTTGCCTGTAGATGAATTGATTAATATTAATAGATTAAAAAATTATTTTAATTCATCGATTTGTCTTTTACGTGCAACCAAGTTGATTAATAAACAAATTTTTTGTAATAAAGACAAGGCAAATCGACTAACATTCAACACATTTCGATACAACATAAGACAAACAAATTGATCTAACTTTCAATACGTTTCAATAAAGCATGAAATAAATAAGAAATAGTCAAGGGTAAAGTAATAACTGCCATCTTCACCTAAACAAAATGATTAATATTCATACATAAGAAAAAATTATTTATTTCGTTGATGTGCGACTTACGTACAACTAAACGGATTAATATTTTTATCTAAAAAAAATTATTTTAGTTCATCGATCTATCTCTTGCTAGCAAACAAATCCATTAATATTCATACACAAATAAAACATATTTTAATTCATCGATTTATCTTTACGCGCACACAAATTAACTAATAAACACATTTTAGTATTGAAACAAAGACAAGACAAATCGGTTTAATATTCAACACCTTTCAATATAAAGGGAAAATTACGCGGATAAGTAAACTTATACTATTTAATTACTCATCATAGCTATAGTTTGCTATAATTACCACTCACAACTAACATTATACATTAATTACATGGGCTGACTTCGAGTTTGTATAATTAGTCATGTTTGTATATGTATAATTCGCCAAGATATACAAATAAATATGTATAATATACAATTTTTTAGCCTATATACATATACAATTCACCTCTCTCCCACTCTCTTATCTATCTCGCTCGCCTCTCTCCTCCTCTCTCAATCTCGCTCGCCTCTCTCCTCCTCTCCCAATCTCGCTGCTATTTATACAAATATATATGTATAATATACAGTTATATACACTTATATAGATATACAATTCACCTCTCTCCCACTCTCTGACCTCTATCGCTCACCTCTCTCCTCCCTCTCTCGATATCGCTCGCCTCTCTCCTCTCTCTCCCAGTCTTGCTCGCCTCTCTCCTCCCTCTCCCAATCTCTCTTGTCATATATACAATTATATATGTATAATATATAATTATCTAACCAATATACATATACAATTCACCTTTCTCCCACTCTTTTCCCCTCTCTCTCGCCTCTCTCCTATCTCTCCCAGTCTCGCTCTCCTCTCTCCTCTATATAACATGTAGCTACAAATTGTAATTATCAAACTATAGCTATGGAGAGTAATTAATTATTTTTAAGTGGCTATATGTGAAAGTTTCCCATAAAACATACATTATATAAGACGTGATAAATGAGCAATATTCAATACGTTTTGATAAAAGCATGCTATTAAAGGAAAGAGTTAATAGTATGTGATAACTGTCGTCACTATCTATTATTAACAATGTTTCATCGTACTCACTTGTTACTATCAAAGACCATCTTGGACAAATTACATCATTTAACCACAATTACCACATATCTTTATAATCGAGCCATCATTTGCACTCACCCTCGTTATTGTAATAACTAAAGATAATAAACACTATATTAGTTATCTTTCAGTTATTGATCATTACCATCAATTACAATCATCAACAATAATAACGACGGTCGATAGTCATTACCACGTTATCTATCACAAATATTCATTATGCATATTGATAACTATCACCATCAACCATTATTATCAATCACCATAATCAAATCGCATAACCACCACTATTAACCGTCACCGCAATATAATTATGTCGGGTCATTTGGTTCCTTTTCGGGTCAAACACCGAAGATAAGGCTAGCATTGTCATTTCGCTTGAAAAAAGAGGTTCAGTAAAACAGAGGATTTTAGATTTTTTTAGGGTTTCGGATTCTCTTCGAAAAAGATTCGATTTTGATGTAATCTTATAGCTATAGTTGCGTGCTTTGATTCACTTCTGAGGAGAATCAAGCGGCGACGGAGTCTGTGACGGCGACGGCGTTGCAGTGAAATCGATGATCGTCAGCTGCACCAAATGGACCAGTCTTCGGTGCAAACCACTCCTTCAATCGAAGATGACGAGTGGGTATTACATTCTTCTTTTTTCAATTTTTTATTTTATTGTCGTTTGGTTTTCAGTTG